>JAQFVV010000008.1:4316660-4526658 GCA_028023455.1 Epiperipatus broadwayi | reverse complement strand
TGGTATCCCAGAATACATTTACTGTTATTACTCCATATAGCAACTCTTTTGGAAATTTATATAATGAAATGTTGTGTCTGTTGTTGACAATACGATGGCCTTGAAGGGAAAAAAATCTCTTGAATGTTGCAAAGAGATACTTTGGTATTGATTCATTGAACAAGGCAATTATCTTCAATTTTTCTTCATTCCAAACAGTTTCTGGTGGATTTTGACTTACCTGTTTTTCAATTTCTAAGCTACCTATGTCACTATCGGTTGGTTTCCTATCATTGAACAAGGCAATTATCTTCAATTTTTCTTCATTCCAAACAATTTCTGGTGGATTTTGATTTACCTGTTTTTCAATTTCTAAATTACCTATGTCACTATCGGTTGGTTTTGTATATCTAGAATTGACCTTTTGAGAGGTTGTTGCATTGCTTTTATTCATCTCTTTGCTGATATCTGAATTAAAATGACTTTCAGTTTTTTTTGTTAGGATAATTGACAATGTCTGCACATATTGGCTTGTTTTAATCTTTTTTATGGCTTTCAGTATTTTTTTTCACTGCTATTATTAAGTTATGTGATCTTTGAGCTTCCATGCTTGCATTTTCAATTTAAAAATTATCAATTAAATTCTGCTTATTTTTTCTGTTAGTTGATAACAATTAATATAATATTAGAATTTTTTATGTTATATATATATTGTTTACTTTGTTTTTGATAGTTTTTATTAGCTTTTTAATAGTTTTAATGTGGAACATTTTTACCTGATCTGTGATGTTAAAGGTCTAAAACGTCCTCTATTTATTATTATTATTATTATTATTATTATTATTATTATTATTATTATTATTATTATTATTATTATTATTATTATTATTATTATTATTATTATTATTATTATTATTATTATTATTATTATTATTATTATTATTATTATTATTATTATTATTATTATTTTGTTATTTTTATCATTACTGTTACTGTTGTTGTTGTGTTACTGTTATTGTTATTATTATTATTATTATTATTATTATTATTATTATTATGAAATCTAATAATGACTCCTTCCACCTTCATATTAATAATATAGTGCATAGGGTATTTAAAATAATGGGCATTATACATAGATAAGATAAAATATTTCATCAGTCAACAAAATGTAAACTTTTTTTCTCATTGATTCTTCAGATCTTAGAAATTGACCCAGTTTATGGCATATTTACACTAAAAGAGATATTCAAAAAATACAATCTGTACTTGACAAAACATTATAAATATAATCATTTTCCTGACAGTTTAACCATTTCATTTATGCTAAGATAAAATTTCGGAGACATTATATATTTATAGAAGATCGTCTAAAAATTTACATTTACCTCCCATTTACTTTCAAAAAAATTCTCCATCCCTCTCATTATTATACTAGATCATATAGACCTCTAAATCTAATTCCTTGTCATTCAGATGCTCTTATGTTTTTTCCATAATTTATATAAACAGCACATACAATAAGAATTTTATAAATAATCATAGACTTTATCTTGATTTCAAACAATTTCACAAACCTCTAAAACTAAAATACAATTTATGATCTTTTTGGCCAAACCATTTATCATGAATTTATCTTCAAAATTTTTCTTTTCTTTATACCTATATACTTATATCTATATATTATTTATTACATATTATTAGATTTTTCTACAGTTATTTTTTAATATGCATTTTGTAAATTGATCATTGGTTATTGTTTTGCACTTTAAATAAAAGAAATTTGAAATGAATTATTATTATTTTTATCATTATCATCATCATAATCATTATTATTAATGATGATGATGATGATGATAATAAAAAAATTCAAAAACAAAATTATTAAGAAATAACCTATTTTTGGAGGGTTTATTAATTTATTTTAAATCTATTTCAGTTTTAAAAATCCAAATAATTTCATTAAAAAAAGTAAACATATAGTAGGCATATTTGTATTTGGAAGGTTCCAAAAATATAGTGATGTCAAATAAATTATATACTAATTAAAATAATGTTTAGATGTAGTAAAATACATAACATTTTTCTGATACTGATATAATATTAGCAATATTATGATTTACAATATCACAGTTGAAATAAAGAAACAAAAACAAAATATTGAAAACTGAGGAACATATTTCATTGAAATGGAAAAACAAAATTATAGAATAAAACATATATGCAAGTAAATTCCTAGATCTGCAGCAGATGGTTCCATTACTCACACATAGATCAGTCAGCTTCTCAAAGTCTATAGCTGATGAGATGGAAAGCTTGCTTTCACACATCCAACATGGTCTCCAATTAAGATATGACCTTTTTTGGTTTGGTGTGACAATTTTCTGTCAAAATTTTATCAAGGTTGTTTTGAAGTCAGTTTGGTAATAAGGGCATCACATGACTAGATGTCTACTTAAACTGCCATCTCCAGTTTTCTATTCTTAAAACTGCTTAAAATCAAAAATTGAAAAGTTACAAAACTTACCTCTCCACATATTTTATAATCTTTAATTAGTCTAAAATCTTTTTTTAATTTACTGTGAGAATTTTTTTTGAACATTTCTTTAAAACCAAATTTTTCTCAAGGTCAATATGACAACAAAGCCATCACATGACCAGGTGTCTGCTGCCAATATTTATAACACAGAATTGCAAAGTTCAAAGGTCAGCAAACTTATGCTAACATTATTAAAAATAACACTTCAATGAACAACAGCATAATTAACAAAATTTCAATTTCTACTAAATCAGCTCCACCTTAAAGGAAAATTACTCGCAGTAACCTCATGGTATTAGATCTCAAAATACAAGAAGATTTTCCATCCCCCATGGTACAATCTGGGTCAATGGTACCTAGCAATAATCAATGACAAATTTAATAATACTATATCAAGAAGTGTTTATGACTTTAAAAATATTTTTTGCCCCCAGACTCTGGTATTATTTGCAACAGACTCTAATTTCTTACTGTATAAATTCCCTAAATAATTTATGATACAAGAAATATGTGTAACCTGTGGAATAAAATTAACTGTATTAAAGACCATTCAAGTTTGAGGTAAATATCTATTGAGTTTTATCAGATCACCCTAAGAAACCACTTTCAAACTCAGATTAAAATGCATGGTAAATTTACCTTCATCAGAAGTAACACAGCTGCATCACTGGAGCATTAAAAACAATTTATTTTAGGTATACACATCCAGGACTTCAAAAGGATGATGCAGCTGTTTGACAAAGTTATATAATACATTATTTAAAAGATACCACCATATCTATTGTCACCAATAGCTATAAATTTTGAATACAGCTTAATTCAGATATTGATTCTAACACTATCCCTAAAAAGGTCATAAAATAAAAGAACACACTGCCACTATATATCTGAGGAAACCTTAATGTTATTTCTGTGTCCAGTGGGATCATCTTGTAATACAATGACAACTCCCAGCCATTGTCATCAGTTCAACCACCTCTATCTGCCACTAAACCAAACTCTCAATCATACTATATTGAAGCACCCATGGAACCTTCCAAATTTGACTCCAATAGACACATTAACTCCAACTACCCACCCACTCCTCACCTTATATCTCTAATTTCCCCTCAGTTAGATTCACTACCCATTGATCTATTGATCCAATCTCATCAAGAGCCTTGAGTCCTTCCATCTCTTTTACACAGCTTGCCTCAGAACCAGAGTCTGACCAACATCTCTTTTTCTAATCAACTCTGATATACCTAAACTCTTCCATGTACAACAATTAGCCATCTGGATTCCTCACAAAAGACCTATATCATAGTTAATAAAATATACACACAAATTATGGATGCAATATTTCTATGCCTCTCACTCACACCTATTCCATCGCCATCTCTTACTTCCAATGAAACAAAAAACATCCATAAAAAACACCACCACATTAATTCAAAGATTAT
This sequence comes from Epiperipatus broadwayi, assembly GCA_028023455.1. Taxonomy (NCBI): domain Eukaryota; kingdom Metazoa; phylum Onychophora; class Udeonychophora; order Euonychophora; family Peripatidae; genus Epiperipatus; species Epiperipatus broadwayi. The sequence continues at coordinate 4,522,698 of JAQFVV010000008.1, read as the reverse complement.
TGATGAGGAGCTCATGCCAGTGTTCAGTGAGCTGAATCATACACAAATCATCTAATCAGAAATACCAAGCAACAATGGACAGTAAGAAATTAAACTGAGTGACATTTAGATAGCAAATAACCAGCCACCAACACATGCACCAGTACACAAAACACTGTTATCAATGACGTTTGCAACTTAGAACCCATTAGTATCAACAGATTCTAAAACCTCACCAATATCAATATAAAGTAGCAATGTAGTCTATGCATACATATTGAAACATGTATCCAATTTACATACAAACTCCTATCAAGTCCATGTTTTATAGAGACTCAAACATCCATATACTAATTACATTCATATAAAGCCTCTAGACATATGTCATTTCATGTATAACTGTAATCTCCTCCAAGACATATATAATTATTCACATCAAACTTATACAATAAATCCCCATGCTAACACTATAAACATATGCATAAACTCAATGTAACTTCTTAGTTTGAAATAAAGTTCCCTTTGAAACATAAGGAAGTGAATTCCAATAATAATAAAAAATATTATTAAAATTATAATGTTAGAAGCTGCAATAGAAACAATAGAATATTAATAAAATAAATTAAGAAACTCTGAATTAAGAATATAAAGAAGATAATAAAAACAGTTTTAATATGATAGAAATTAAAGATGTTATGAATTATAAGATAATAGTGATAAAATATTTTCATATAAAATATGATAAAAAAATTTCAAGAAGAAAATTAGGAAATATTTTAATATAAAATATAAATATGATATGGAATTTCATAAAATAAATGCAGTAGAATAATAACAAAGCCAAAATTAATTACTATTACAACAATCTTCATACATATATATTTTATATATATGTACCAAATATGATAACACATTAAATTTATTTAAAGAATTGCATCATATACATCTTACCAAAGAATTCTTCCTATATTTCAACTATATTTTATAGTCTTTTTCAAGAAAAATAATTTTCTAAATATATAAATTTATTTACATAAATATGTTATCGAAATGATGTATTGATAATATGAAAACAGAACAAGAATGCATTAAAGAGAAAGCAAAAATGTTTAGAATACAAAATAACTAATATAGAGAAAAATGCACTTGCTAATAGTTAAAGATATAAATAAAAATTAAAATTAAAACTCATAGTGATGAATTCTAATTAAAATATAAAAAACTTTTACTTCATAAATATTAAATATACAAAAAATTTTAAATAACATAGAATTTTACCAATGATTGAGCTTTTAATTTAAAAACAAAGATAATAGACTATTCCGATTAATTTTATAAATAGGGGAAAATACTAAACTGTTTCTAAATTAAATATAGGTTTTTATTATTTTTTATTTCAAAAATAATTGGGCCTAAAATAAAAGGTAGATAATCTTATAAATAGTTTATTTATATATTGTACCCTTTTCTATAGGTCAAGAAATAGTTATAATGGTCAATTACTAAAAAATTTAAATTTGAGAATATATTTATTGATGTATTGAATATATTAAATTTATAGAGTCTGTAAAGTGCAATTTAAAGCTAAAGCAAATACCTGATACGTAAAATCATTTAAAAAATTAGTTAAATAAAGAGTAAAGAATTGCTCATATGGTTGTAAAAGCTGGCCATATTAAAATAACACAGCTATCAGTAATAAAAATGTATTTAATAAGTCAATTTTAATAACTTTAAAACTTAGAATAAATTAATATTATATAGTATTTAAATTTATAAACTATATTAAATAATAAAATTTAGTGTAATGTATTTGAATAGTAAATATTATGATGTTGAGAATTGTATTTATTTCTATATTTTTTCTAAATTATTTCTTCAAAATTTTATATAAAAAAAAATTTTTTTTTATATAATATAAGTGCAGTAAAATTATTAAGACAGACAAAAATAGACAAAATACCGGAAACGATTACGTAATTGTCTGGAATATTTTATACAAGCACTTGTTTCAATTAATACCAATATTTTAAAGTATTTAAATAATATTATAGTAGAAATGGATAGAATTTATTAAACATCATAATAAAAATAAGTAGTGAATAATTTTATTAAATATTGTTTTGAAAATTATTTTAAAAGTGTTTAAATTAATTTAAAAATAATAATAGGTTAATATTTAAGTCTATTACGTCATCATTTTAAAACTTGAGAAAATGTTTACAAACCAAAGTAGGGGCTGACCAATAAAAAGATAGATCTGGGCAGACAACAAAAATCGCGCCAATTAATTGTATAATCGAGGAGAACAAGAATTGACAGACTCGAGTGAAGAGGTAAAAAAAATTTGAGCTCTCTAATAATTTCTTTTCTCCAATTTAGTCAATTTTTTCAATATAATTCTAATAATATCATTAGAACAAATTAACTGACAATTTTTAAAATCATAGAGAGAGTCTTAAAATAAATATTTTTAAAGTTTTCATAAATTATGTATCACTAACTTAATCGAACCTGCCAGTGAATTCTATTGAAGTACAGTCGGAATTTTCAGTAAAAAATATGGATAGATTCTTTAAAACCAGTTTTAAAGTTTATAGTATTTCAAAATTGTTTATATTGTTCATTGATACCGCTTATATAGTGTATCCAAAGGAAAACTGCTGTTACGCGTGTAATATAGATGAAAAGACATTGTGCGCAAAGTTCAGAAAGAGAATAAAATATAAAAATCATTATGATTCATCTAAGAATAAATGGACAAATATAATTTTAAAATTAATGTCATTTGAATTGCTTTCTTTAAGATGACCCGAAAAAGAAGTATACTCTAGAAAAAAAAAATAGTTAAAGATCAAAAAAAAAATAATGTACATAAAATTAAGAATGAATGAAATAAAGCTTGCTAAAGAGAAATATTTGTATAAAGAAAATACGGAAGAGGAATATAAAAAAATATTGAATCAATAAAACGCAATTGGTACCTAAAGTATTAAATATTCGTAGTCTAATAAAAAGGAGAAAGATGCATCGACGCGCCGAGGGAATATTTGCCAGAACGCATTTAAAACTTTGAGGGATAAATAACTAAAAATATTTTAATAATCTGATGCTAAACGCTAAAATTAAAAATCGTCTAAACAAGTTTATTAAAGGAACCAAGTTAATTTTTAAAACTTTAATAATCCTAGAGAAGAACATTCAGATAAAAGAAGAAAATAAATATTATGGGACTAAACAATATTTACCGTCAGAAAATATTTGATTATGGTTTGAATTATTTTTTTTATATTATTATTATAAGCAATAAGTTTCAGATAGTTATAGGGAAACAAATACATTAATTTGGGATATATAATATTATATGAAATAATATTTTTTTTTTTTTGAGTTTGAATGTCTTTTAATAAAATTGTATATGTGTGTAATTGTATGTTTGCAATGCTCGAAGGAAAAGAAGCCTACTGCAAAGCCTGATCCGAAGATGACAATTATTTTGGTAACATTTTTAATTATTAATGATATAATGTATGTTTTATTTATTTAGATCAGCGGAAAATTGAATGAATGTAGTGAAAAAGTTTATTATTATTATTATTGGAAAACGCATTTAAAACAACACATTGAAACATTTTGAGATGTAATTAGATTTTTGAAAATATGCATACGATAGTCATTTTATTTGTTGATAAATAATAATTTAATATAATCGATGATTATATTACATTTTCTATTGATTTTTCCTATTGGGATGTTTGAATATTGTTTTAACAAAAATGTAGGTAATGAACATACAGTGTTATAAAGCGAGATAAATTATTCTTAAGGGATAGAGAAATGATTTTATAGTAGCGAATCTTGTTTGTTGTTTTTTTTTTTTTAAAAAGTTGTTCGTATTTTATCGATGCTTGATATAGTGAAAATCTAGAGAGATAATTTAAGTAGTGACTTGGGAGTACAGGGGTGATTTGGAAACCAAGATGATGTATGAAAATCTAGGATGATATAGGGAATGGAAATAAGTAGTTTTGTGAGAGAATCAGCATAGTTAATATAGCCCTATGGCTGATCCACATGTTGTCTTGGACAGTGTTATTTTATATTTCGTGTGAGTTGTACTTGATGTTTGGTAAAGCTGAATAAATAGCTGCCACATCATTTTCTTATCTTAAGGGTTAATAGACAATAAATGTCGAACCTGTTCACACTGTTCCATGCATTCTTAGAGTATTATTGAAGACAAGTTATCCATCTTTCTTCCCAATATCCTATACATCTTTCGCTATCTTAATCTGTATTTCGTGCTACTACATCGTATATGATAAGTTTTATTGAAGGGAAAACAATAGATAATTTAGAAAGTATGTTATGATTTTACTTGGAATAAGAATAGTTAAGAGTTAACTAAGAATAGATTATAACCATTGAAAGAAAGATACAGATGTCCTAAATAATGGAAGAAGTTATAGAATCATTTTAATTTAGAAATAAACTATAATTTTTTGTTAAAAGTATATCAAATGAGAATATACAAAATATTAAAATATATTTTCACGCTCTTTTTATTATTAATTATATTTTAAAGAGATAAGTGTTGCATATTTAAAAATACTATAACACTCGATAATTATTATCATATATTTGAAATTGTAACAGGGTGATATTTAAACACATTATAATATTATACAGGAGTATGGCTTATGCAAAAACGCATTATAATTTATATGAGCATGGGAGAACAAACATTAAAGTTAATCATAATATTTAATAATATGCTGTGTAATTTGTTTAAAGTAACAAGAAATGTAAATTTTCTTTTTTTTTAAGACCATATTGATTATAAAGTGTGACGTTATAAAATATTGATCCACAAAAATAATTTAGAATATTGTAAATTTAGTATATTTAAAAGGTAAAAAATGTTGTTACCCATAAGTAGTTCAAATAAATAGTGTGATAAACCTAAAGAAAATAACTAAAATAATTTTTAAAATGTATAATGATTGGATTAACTATAAAGAAGTACAAAATTGTAGAATTAACATTTGTCATGTGTAAGGAAAGAAGGATATCCGTTGTAAATAAGATGTAAATAGATTTGTTTTATTTTACTTAAATTTATTTGATGTTAATAAACTTTGTTAAATTTGTTTTATTAAAACTTGTGTCTGGGTATTGTTTTCACTACATCATGGTACAAATTCACAGAGTGTTTTCACAACCACTGAAGTAAATTTTGCACAAAAGATAACTAAAAATATGTTTAATCTTAATTATTATTGATGTTCTTATAATTAAGTAATTATAAAATTGCATTAAGTTATTGGTCATAAATCCACTATCCTAATATTTTGATAAATTATATGCTATTAATTGCCACTTACTTTATTTATCAGATTATCTAAACACTACCACTTCTTAGTTTACTTTATTGTTTAAAGACAAAAGATGATATTGATATTGATTGATTTATTATGGTAATAAATTTGCAATAAAAGAAATTTATACCAATTTGATTAAGTAAGAAAGATTGTAATCATTATTGTTATTAATTGCAGTGTAGTAGATATGGCATAAAATCCTTTACCATATGTGCTACCGCATTTTGTTGAAGTATAAATAAAGATTAAGAACCTGAGATTATAATTTATTGAGCTAGATGATGATTATTATTATTAAAGATAACAGAATTAATATTATAGTTATTAAATGAGTCTTAGTAAGTAGACGTTGCGAAAGTCATAAGAATACTATGTAGTTATTATTTGAAATAATAGTATAAAGGGGGAATAGTGTTCTTATGCCATTGAGGTAGTATCCTGTGGGATATTGGCTCAATGTGATCTACCTTGCCAACTCATATTTCCACTTCTCGTCTCATGAATACATTAAATCTTTGTGTTAATTTACTTTAAACAGAACCTAAGTTAATTCTTAAGAAATTTGAGCTAGTAAAACATTTTTTAATATAATATTTAATTATTAGAGCTAGAACCCGGTGACATTAAATATAGTAATCTATTTATTTGTAAGTGGAGGTACGAGGTCGACGGCGGGCACGGTTAGAATATATATATATATATTAAGAGTGTTGAAAATTTATAAAAAGATAAATGTATATATATTTTATATAAATTTGGAAGAGACAATTGACAAGGGTTAACTAAATACATTAATGGATGTTCTAAATAGACATTGATTGAAAATAGAGATTAAAAGCATACATGTGTCAACAAGTTATATTAAAAATAACTTTGTATTGACTGGTAAAATTAAATTAGGCAAGAAGCTAATCAATGTTGCCAAATATCATCTTTTTTTCTTGAAAGTAGAAAAGTTTAAAAAGATTGCGATACATTTTTAGAAAATATTTAATAAATTTGAAATGAAGTTTAAAAAGTACAATTATTATATAAAAGTTTCACTACAACGCAGCAGCGTATTATTAATTACAAAGTAAAGATGAAATAAAATTTGTTATTACAATATTAAAATCAACATTTTAATAGTATAAAGAAAGCTCATTAGTGAATCGAATTACGGACTTTATTCAAAAGTCAAAAAAAAAAAAAAAAAGAATAAATTAAAACTAAAACAGTGATTTAAAAAAAAAAAAAAAATGTATTTATTGATCAAGAAATTTAAAATTAAAAGAAAAAAGTATTCTAAAGTTCTTTAAATCAATGATTTAGAAAGAAAACTTTTAGAATTTAAATATGAATATAATTAAGCAATATAAGACTGAAATAAAAAAGGAAGATTATCAATAAATGTTAGAAGAAAAAAAAACGACTGACTATATACTTAAAAGCAGGAAAAGTATGGTTGTTTTTTAAAAAGAAGCATTAAAAGTATTTTGTAAAAAGAGAGGTAAAAAAATTCTTATATTATATTTAGAATAAAAGTTATTTCAATGATGTTAAAGTAGAAGGGGGAAAAGGCTAGATAAAATTTATTGGAAATACTTTTGGTCTATTTCCGGATTGAACGAAAATAGTTTTTTTAAAGTATCATATATTATTTTTTTTTTTTTACAAACGATTAAATACAAAGAAATTACAAGACATTAGGATTGAAGTTTATGATATGGCTATCATAAAAGTAATACATCTATTTACATCATCGACCATTATCAATTCACTGCAGGATGAAGATCTCTCCAAGTTCAATCCATTTTCTTCGATCTTTAGCTTCGATTCTCCACATCATCCCTGTATACTTTTTGATTTCATCCATCCATCTCACATGTGGTAGCTTTCTGGGTCTTGTAGTTTAAGATTTCAATTGTCCATCTACTATCACCTCTTTTATCAATATGTCCAGCCCAACTCCACTTGTCTTTTAATTTTTTTAATGAGGTCAGTAACATGTGTTTGTTCTCTTACCCATATATTGTGATTTTGATCTCTTCTTGTTACTCCCAACATGCATCTCTCCATACTTCTTTGAGTGGTCTGAAGTCTCTATATTGTTCTTCTATTAAGTGTCCATGTCTCAGATCCATAAGTAAGAACTGGTAAAACACATTTATTAAAAATCTTCTTTTTCAAACACATAGGCATATTTCCTTTTATTTATCAAGTTATTTCTATCAAAAGCATTCCAACCAAGTTTAATTCTATGATTAATTTCATCCATTATGTTTCCATTTGTATTAATAATCTGACCAAGGTATTTGTAACTGTTAACTTCTTCTAATTCATCACAATCAATCTTTATTTTCATATTTTGAGAAATTCCATTAAACATTACTTTAATCTTTTTAATATTTATCTTTAGTCCTACTTTCCTACTTTCATCTGATAACTCCTGCAATATTTCCTGCACTCTAAATCATTATTTGCAAAAACAACTACATCATCTGCAAAATCTAAATGATTTAAATAATCTTCATTTACTTTCACTCCTTTAGCTTTCCATTTTAATCCACAAAATACTTCTAGCAGCTCTGCTGTAAAAAGTTTTGGAGATATGGAATCACCTTGTCTTATATCTTTCTCAATGTTGGCTTTCCCAGTATCATTATGTAATATAATTGTTGCTGTTGAATTTTTATAAATATTCTTTAAAATATGACAATATCCTGGATCTATACCTTGATGATTCAATGCTTTAATCACTGAAGAAATGTTTATAGAATCAAATGCCTTTTTATAATCTACAAATCCAAAGCATAATGGCAACTCATATTTATTTGTCCTTTCTATAACTTCTCTTAATACCTGAAGTAGTAGAAGATTTTTATTTGAATGTACAAAAGGCTTTTGATCAGGGTAAAAGCATTTTAAAATCGTTATGGGAGACTTTAATGCTAGAATTGGTAAACAAATGAGAGATGAAAGTGCTGTAGGTAATTTTGGTTATGGTAATAGAAATGAGAGAGAACATAGGCTTGTGGAGTTTTCAGAAGAGAAATACTTTATATTATGAATTATTTTTTTGAGAAAAATGTTAAAAGGAAATGGACATGGAAGCATCCCAATGAAGGTACAGCAGAATTGAATATTTTGACTAACAGAAAATACATATTTCAAGATTGTTATGTTCTTAATAAATTTAACACAGGAAGTGATCATCGAATAATGCAAAACTAGAGAGACAAAAATTATTAAGAAAAACAATATTTGCAGTTGACATTTCTAATTTTCAGAAACATTCTAATAAATTTAAATTAAAACTTACAAGTCAGTTTCAAGTATTAGTACATTTTGAACATGATTCAGATTTGAATGAAATTAATATGAAAATAACTGATACACTTTTAAAAACTGCAACAAAGATAGCTGGTAGAAAAAAGCAGCACTTGACCAATAAAATTTTTACTGAGACTAGAGAATTTATGAAGAAAAGAAGGAATATGAAGATATAAAAAAATGATGTATTAAAAAGGATTGAATATCTCAAATTTTATAAAATGGTGCGGAAAAGAGTTGAAAATGATATAACTGTGAACTAGCAAGGAAAGCTGTAGAAGAGAATAAAAGTCTCAAGAATATAAAACAACATTTTGGTATTGGTAGGAAATTTATATCTGCAATAAGAAAAAAAAAATTATTACTAAAAACAGAGATGACATCATGAAATGGGTAGAAGACTTCTATCAAGAATTATATAATAATAAAGAACAAGTACCTCCTAATCTATTATATCGTCAGAATTGCCCAGAATTTTAAATGAAGAAGTGAGACATGCAATTAAATGTATGAAGAACGGAAAGCCTCCAGGTAATGATAGGATTATAATTGATATATTAAAAGAAGCAGGTGAAGAAATAGAAAAAAAAATAGCAAAGTTATATACCAAATGTCTAAATGATAAAGATGCACCAGATGATTGGAAGAATGCAGTATTAATATTTAAAAAAGGCGATGAAGAAGATATTAGAAATTATAGACCGATCAGCCTTTTATCAGTTTTAAACAAAATTTTTACAAAGATTATTACAACTCGTCTACAGAGAACATAGTATTTCCACCAACCAAGAGAACAGGCTAGATTTATTAGTTCATCTATATACATATATTCATATATAAATTGTGCATTTTCAGAACTTCAAATTATAGTGGTTAGGATAACGCTTCTCATATTTATGATTTGCGTTTCACATTCAGACTGGGAAAAAAAAACAAAAAACTTTTTATTAATACTTTTCTTTAGTGACTAATTAAAAAATTGCATTAGCTATTCAGTTAATGGTCGGTACATGGATATCTAGCAATTTTTAGTTAGATAGTAAAATAAAATAAAAATATCACATGGATGTCTGACTAGGCTGATAATTGGAACTATTTTCTTTACTCCGTTTTGGAAGCTATTGAAATGCCTTTATCTGAAATGGGTTATTTAAAAGCTGTATTAACTTTATATCAACTGAACGAAAAAGATTTGTTAAATTTAAATCATCTAAAAGTGAAATTTATTATTAAAAGAATAAAGAATAATTGTTTTTTAATCTTTATAGTTAGATATTATGGGACAATTTTCTTAAATCAAAAAATAAACATGTCACATGCTAAAAAAATAATCTAGTAACAGTAGAAAGAAAAAGAAAAAAAAAAGATTTATTTAAAAAAAAAATCAAAATAAAAATTCAGTTTATATTAAAAAAATAATAACACTTTTTTTGAATGACTGAATATTATAGAAAATAAAATGTATTTAATAATATATGTTTTATATGTGAACTGTAAATACCAAAGTAACACTTTAAAAAAGTGTAATGGGAATCAAATAAAGACTACTAAATATACCTGTACATTTTATTAATAATCATGTTACATTTCATCATATTAATTTCTATAATTTAATGTATAACTTTCGTTTTAATCAACAAACATCACATGACTTTCTCAGTTTAGTCACACAGAGTGCAATAAAAATCTTTTCATTCTACTTCAGATTATTAGCTTGAAGAGTATAAAAGACTTAATAGGTTTTAAGTTTATTAAATTCTCATTTGAATTCTAAATCTTCAATAATGATAGCAATAGCCAGATAATGATCTGGGATGTGTATATTATTTAGTATTGTCCATTGATTACTCAAGATCACAGTAGATGGTTCTGGAGTAAGGTAAAACAACTAATTTTGCTAGTACTGCTAAAGTTTTACTTTGATATTTAAATTCTTCTTTATATTTTCATTGTTTAATAGCTCTACATGGTAAGGTAAACTGCTCACATTAGTTATTAGTGTTCTTTTTAAATATATTTTAGATTTTTAAAAAAAATATCAACTGATATTTATTTACAGATTTAATGCATATAACTAGAAGATTTGAACTCAGAATTTTTTAGATTATTCATCTTCCATTCCATCTCAAGCAACTTATGTGCATGACTACACAAATGCAAAAAAAAAATACATGATCCCCAATATATGTATTTCATGCAAAAACAGAATGCATCAGTTGGACAAAATTATAATCTTGAGTTTAAACCTTTATACTTAAATATATAAGAAACATTCAGAATAAGAAAGTTACATACTAACTTAGATTTAATGCATGTAGATTTTAATAAGAAAACATGGCCCTAATAAAAAAAAATATTGCTTAATTTTTAATTTTCGTTAGCATTGTCATCATCGAACACTTGTTGGTATAGCTATTTTAATTCCAGAAATAAAAACGAAGGCATAATTAGATAAAAAGTTAAAAACAGATTGCTGTGTCTTTAAATAAAGACTTAATGAAGTAAGAATGAAAGTTACAGTCATCTCTATTTAATTGATAAATAATTATTAATAATAATTATCATCATTTTTCTTTTCTTCATTTTCTTTTATGCTACTATTTTCAATCATTTAGGAAAATAGGTATCTAATAACCATAAGACTATCAGGCCATATTATCTCTTCATGCTAATTGTACAATAGGATAATGTGCTTATTCAATCATATTCCCAGATTGTGATCACATGGTTATTTATATATAATTTTATATAATGAAGCATATTTCAATTTTACAAATGTAATCTTCTTACTCTTATCTTTTTTTTATTTTTATGGTATGATTATTTTATTTTTATCTGATAATTTTTTTGATCATTAGTTTTCAGTTATCATATTCTTGTTTAAAGTAAAAGCAAATCATGAAATGTTCCTTTTGTTTAATTACATTATTATTAAGCCTATTTTTTCCAAAAATATTTAATATTCATACTTGTGGAAATGTTAATTTTTTTTTCTTAAAAATGACCTCATTAATGTGAATGCAGTTTTAAGTGATATTCTTTGATGCTGCTTGCATTTGTAGTTATCAGTCACATGATTTAATTGATTTCTATTCACAAACATCATTATTTTTTGTTATCTGACAATTATATAACTTATTCCACTCGTCATCTACTTGTAGTTCTTTTACGAATATGATGTAGGTGTTATTTTTATTTCTTTTAATTATAATTAATCATATATGTGAATTAATTTCTCTTTCAGCTTTTTTGTTAGTAACTGGCAATTTTGAGATTTTTAAGATTTTTTTCCTTTTATTATTATGGACCTGTATCATCATCAAAAAAACATCTGAAGATGAGAGAAATTCTATATTTTAATTCAAAAACAGTTTCCTACCATAGAGACATCTATCATAAGCAAGAGTAACCAGTGATTATCAGATCATTCACTACATTTAATGCCTCATGTTATATGAGAGTTGTTTTGTTTATCATACTGCATAAGCTAGAAAATTATTATATGCTAAATTTTATTTTATATAATAATGTAATATAGAGAGCATACCTATAGCTCAAACAAGCTCTTATTGATAAGTGCAGTAAGAGAAAAATATTTAAAATCTTTATTTAGAATATTCCTATCCCCAGACCAATTGGTTTTTAACTTTCAGCTCACCTTAGTGAGGGGCTAGAACATTCAGACACTAGATCTAAAATATCAACTCAAAACTCAGCACTTATTTAATACATAACTATTGAGTAGAAAATCTGAAATTTTCAGACATAAAAATGTCTTTAAATCCAGTTATTTAACTCAAATATTCTAGATAGAGATTTTTAATATTTTTCTTTTACCACACTTACCAACAAGAGCTTGTTTGAGCTATTGGTACACTATGTATTTGTAAATACAAGCTTATAAAACAATGTCACACAATATATGACTACCTTTATTGATAATTATACATTTTATTTTATATGAAGAGTTGATAACTCTCTATTCTGGTTAAAGTACACTTGATAGAGTTACATCCAAAATGTTTTATTTTTGTAAGATGTAGATAATTAGTGAGCCACTCAATCATTTATTAATATTCTGTTGATAACAAAAACAATTTTTGGTGAATGAACTTTACAGCTTAAAATATTGTAAAAAATTTTTGCAAAAAATATTTTTTAAATATCTAAAAATTATTTAATATTTATAAAAATAATTTTGATTAACAGCTGTAAGTAGTAAGAAGTAATGAACCAATGATGTGATCATATAATACCATCATTAAAATCAATTAAAATACTATACACTATAAAAAACAATGTTTGTGCCATAATAGTATTGTAATTATTGTAATAAAATAAAATTGTAGCCAAAAATATTGTTTTAGTACAATGTGAGTTTTTTTTTTTAATAAATACAGTTTTAATTTTAAGTATATATATATATATATTTACTAGACTGAATATATATATATATATATATATATATTCAGTCTAGTAAAAAGATATAAAAATATTGAAATATTAAACTGCTAAGGGGTAATTATATATAGTTGACATAAGAAAGTGTATTTTTAAAATTGCTTTGTAGAAAGGAAAATTCATACCCTCTGTGGTTGAGTGCACTGGTAGAATGAATGGCATATTCAAAGCCAAATATTTTAAAATTGATTCTTAACTGAATAAATAACAACTTAATTCAAGTCATTTTAATAGAACTAATGAGCTCCAATTTGAGAGCTTGAATGCCACATGATTTTCTAACTAGTCAATATTGCATTTATTTACATATACTTCATTAAAATATCATTACAATAAAGTAATGAGTTTAATTTTTTATCTGTCAAATATGTTTCTATATAAATATATTTTTGAATAAACATATAACTAAATCTTTCTTATTTTATCATTTTCCAATTAATTGCAACTAACATTCTTATTTAACAAAATAATAATAAAAATATCTGAAATGTTTATCAGAAATAAAATACTTCAATCCTTTTTTTTTCAAACAATTTATAACAGATTTCTAAGATTTGAAATATGACGATGCCATACGCTAAAAGAAAGTACAATCAAATAAGTATTCTAAGAATTTAAATAATTCGATTTCTATTCATAAGGCTATCTTTTATTAACTGATATTTAAGAAAAACAAAAATATCCAAAAAAACAAACAAAACAAGTACTAAATTCTAAATTCTAAATATAAGATCTTTTTCCTAATTTATTTTCACTATTAATTTATTTCATTCAAACTTTTACATTATATTTATTACTTCAGTGAAGGTAAAACCAAAATTTTATATAATGAATATTCTATATGTTTTCATATTTTTTAATTCTAGTAACGTTAATTTCAAAATCGGTGTTTCTTTTTGGCTAGTGAGCCTAAAGATAATTGCTTTTCTTTCATCATGATGAACATCGTTGACAAGTGTAAACATATATAATTTGACAAACTTTAAAAAAAATTAAACATTTCTTGATTGTTTATCCTGAAATAAATTTACGATGATTTAAATGATTTTTGATAAAGTAAAAGTTCATTGTAAGATGAAATGTATATTCTAAGGGGAGAAATTGTCTTGCACATAAAAGAATACATTATTTTAAGAATGAATTGTGGGATTAGTCTTGATGGGACTTAAATAATACATCAAATTTATAGTTAAAACAGAGTTTTTTTTTAAAAAAAATATATTTTATTATATGAATGGAGAAAGAAATATTGAAGTGTGATAAAAAAGAAAAGAAACAAACTTATTCTGCAATTAATTATTAATTAAAACCATTATTTAAGCATATTTCAAAATTTAATTTTTATTTTACTACAAAGACACAGATCAAGATGGATTATTTCTTTTCAAATTAACCTACATTCTAATTGATAATATATATTAATACACTTTATATAAAAAAAACTGTTGAAAAAAGTTATACCAACTTTGCCAAAACAAACAAACAAATATTCAAATCAGCATTTTCATATCTATATATAGTTTAAAAAAAAATGATTGCTTCATAAAACTTACATTTAAAGTTGGTTTTTCTGAAGTATCTGTATTATGATAGTCACTTTGTCCGCTTTTAAAAACATAATCATTTTCTAACTGATAATTTTAAACCAAGATTTTCTCAGAAGTATTTTCATTATAATCACACGACAGCCACTTTCACTACTCCTAATGTAATTCATGTTAATAACTTAAAACATTTAAATACCCTAATACTTTTATCTAAACATATTTGCAATTTACTATGTAGTTATTGACACTAGATCAGGAATTGCATTTACTTTAGTGAAGTATTACTATTACAGGCATATACTATGTATAATAAAGGAGCTATTTGTTACTTTTAGTATCCTTTTGTGCAAAAACTAATGATTTATACAATTAACTTAAAACTGAACTTGTTAAAATATAGTTGTTGATCTTGCACCTGGCTTATATAGCTAGTTAGATTATATAATATTTCTGTAATGCAGTTTTCATTACACCTCTCTCATTCAAGGTGGGGACTAGTTTCTATTCACTTTTAACACTTTGTTGAGGGATGTAACCATAAACATATGACCAAAGACATCTGAAAATATGATGAGCTTCAAGATGCACATTTCATGCTGAAACAATACTCATTAGTTGGCCCAGATCATAATCTTTTACACACATCTTTATCATTTTTCAGTATATATAAATAGCAAATTACTACAGTTTATTTGATAAGTTCAAGTTTTCTGCCCTCATAACTTTAACATAAACCACTTAATGGAAGTATATTAATAATTTACGACAAATAAAAAATAATAATAGTCAGATGATATATTCGAATTCAAAATGTTAAGCTTCTCAAGGATTTAAAGTCAGTAATTTAAATATCATAAAAGTGGAAGCTTGTGTGTAATGTTTTTACTACAAACAGTTCCCTCTATTGAAGCAAGCCAGTAATTTTGAATTAGTGATTGATTATGTTTGCATAAATAATTTAGAAGTTGAATAATACATATTGAATTGTTGATATGAAATAACATTCGTTTTTAATGAAATAAATAGTCAACTCAATGTATTAATTTTATTAAAAAAGAGAAAGATTTGTAAAGAATTGGTGGGCGAGAGGTCAGTGACAGCTGCTTTACAAGTAGTTTTCCCGGGTCAGTGGGTTCACTTCCTGGCTGATGCTATGACACATGGGAAAAAAGAAAGATTTAAGAGAAGATAAATATTACATCTATATATATTCATGTATAATCTTTTTGTAATCAATTACTAAAATTGTTCTACTCTCTATATAATGCTATTATTTAACAATTTATCTTGTTTAAAAAAAAAATCTACTTAAAAGTCACAAGTCAAAATGCATAAAAACATATATATTGTTCTACACTTTAGAGTCAAAGATTTTTCTTCTTTTTTGTTTAACTTTATATTATAATAAAACTAGTCAAAGTAACAATTTTTAATTATAAATTTCAAAAGTAAATTTTTTGCTAATTTATAACAAAATAATATGAATGTTTTTGTAGAATCATACAAATATTTTTTTTTTAAGTATTACATTATATTAGTCTTAATTATCTGTTTAAAGGCATATTTCACATGACAAAACAGATTTTCTTACTAAAGATTTTTTTATTTTTATTACAACAAAAGTGATAAATAATTTTTTTTCCTGATTATTCTCATAATTTTATCTATAACTATACAGTATGAATTATTACACACATATTATTAGTACATATTTTTTGACATCTATATACAGTATACATTAACAGATATGGTACATTTTGCATCAGCAAAAATAATTAATAAAAAAAGATAGTGTAATTATCATTTTAATAATAATGTTAATATTTTGTTTTTTTTTTTCAAAAAATTTCCTAAATTTTTTGTTTTCTTTTTGTAAAAGATAAAACAAAAATAGAAATATCTCTTTATTTTTACCTTTGTTTAACTCGTTTAACTCTTCAATAAGACATTTTATGCTATTACTATGTCCACAAACAAAAACAACATCAATTTACTTTTTGTAAATTTTAATATCTTTAAAGTGATTGCAATTATTTAAAAAACTTATTCTCATATTGGGACAGAACAAAATTGCAAATTTGTGCAACTATAAGCAGACCCATGGGCCAATCTTTAGACATTTTATAATAACTACCTTCAAAAAAGAAGCAATGTTTTGTTCAATAAATTTCAAAGAATCAATAACAAATTGTATAATATATTGGTAAATGCATTAAATTAGAATAAATATGATAAAGTTAAAATTTAGAAATCATAGAATATGATTTGATATTTATTTCCATTATATTTGAATTTAAGTGGCAGTTGAAGAAAGTTAAGTTATTAATTGAAAGCCCTTCTGTGGTTTGTTATAATTTTTATAAATATATATTTAATATTATATTCATTATTATTTTTATTACAATATTTATTCCATAATGGACATTTTATTATATATATATATAATGTCTTTATGAATATAGTGGACCATTAATAAAAGTGGAATTCCGTCTTTATTATTAAAAGGAAGTTGCCTTGACAGCAGTTTGAAATTGTTGATTGTTATTGATATTGGGATTGTCTAAACATTAACTGGTTTTTAATGATATATATATATAGCTTTATTCAAGAATCATTTAAGCGATACTTTATAATTAAACACATAACAGATAATGAAGTGTTTTTAATATATATATATGTTCTCTACAATTTCTATAAATTCTATTTCAAAACGTGTGATAAATCTAAGATAAATAATTTAATATTCGGGCTTTTTGTCATTGATTGAAATATTATTGCATCAATTATGTGATAGATTTTGATCAAATCACATAATATTTCCCAGCCAACTATTTAAGGGTTTTATTTTCTATGAACTAACGAATGGAATTATTCATACCTGAAGTGCACTTAAGAAGAATCTATGATTCAGTAATATCATTTAGATTGCAGAGCCATTTATATAAGCATAATGGTTATTAAAATGCTTCATATTTATGTTTGGGCATGACCTATTAAATTAATGAAGTCAATAAATTGCAAGTTTTGTCCAGAAATTTTATTTTATTCAAGCAAATGATTTACAAATATTTAACTCATTAGCATGGATTAAGTTGAATTAGTTTTAAGTTATTAATTCAAACTAATAATGTTTTCAATCATGAGAGGGAACATGGTCATAATAGTGATCTGAATGCAGACAGAATTGTATGCAAAGAGAGAAATAATGGCAATAATAGGTGCAGTTCATTACATTAAATGAATTGTAGGAACCAAAAAAGTAATAGTATTCAAATCAGTAAAAAAAATAATGTTCTCAGCAAACAGACCATGAATATGATGTGAAAACATCGAAAATATACTTGATACAATAAATATTAAAATTTTATATTTAAACTCTGTATGAGTATTATTTTACATTAATTCAAACTAAGTATTCAAACTCATATGTAGATGTGTGTTAAATTTTATAAAATTTGATATTAATTCAACAAATATATATATATATATATATATATATATATATATATATTTGTTGATATTAATTGATAATTATATATATATATATATATATATATATATATATATATCATAATAATTTCAATAATTATCAATACAATGCAGGATGAAGGTCTCTCCAGGTTTAAACCAGTTTATCTGATCCATAATTTTACAACATCGCACCAAATAATTTACTTTATTTTATCCAGATCCATAATAAATGATCACTTCTCTTCCAGCAATATGTCTAGACCAAATCTATGTATATGTAGTGGAGCCATGAACTGTAGCACATTTTGTTTCAAGCCTCATCTGCATTCAATGTATATAGAGTATATATGCCATGTTTTGTTTGATAAACATAGATTAGAACAAAATACATATTGTTTATTGAACTGCAAGGGTATGGTATTTTTTAACACACAGATATAACACTAACACTGTTTTATATGTACATTATGTAAATGTAGAAAATTATACTTTTTCCTTAAAATATATAATCATACAAAAATGTGTACTGTTTAAGTTAATGTGAAAGGTAAATATGATACAATAAGACTCAAAAAGACTGATCTGGCTTGTGGTAGCAACCTGTTCAAAGCCAACCCAGTGCTCTTGAATCTTATTGTATTATATTTACTTTTTTATATTAACTTGAACAGTATAACTTTTATATAATATATACATTATGTATATGTAAATCAAAATAAAAAAATAAAGAATTGTAATCATGTAATGTTTTTATGGTTTAAATCAAAATAATAATGTAAACAAATTTTTTTGAAAAAATAATAATATAGTTATGGAAATAAATTGAGTGGATATTTATTTTATTTTTTACGGAGAATGTTTCAATTCATGCAAGTACTGAAGCAATAAGATTAAGGAAAAAAACCCTAACTTTTACTGTATTTTTATCTTTCAAATAATTCAATATAAAACACATTTGCTGTGTTTAAAATAAATGATTATTATTTATAATATCCTGAAATGCTAAGCATGCTTTTGACTATAGTTATATTCATAACATAGGTAATCTACCCAACACAGTCTTATTTATCCTTAAGTTTCTAAGGTGATCTTTAAATGAGAAATTTCTGACTTTCATCTGATATTAAATATGTTCTGGGTGATATTTTTTTAATAAGTTTTTATCATTTATAAAAACGATAGACTCATCTCTGTATAAAAAAATTACAATCACTCTAATTATGTTAATGTTTTTAAACCAATAACATTTATAAACCATTTACTCTTAAAAATATTTTATTAAGTAAAATATTGCACATCAAATTTAGAAAGGATACTTAAAGAAAAATAAAATATATTTGTTTTCAACATAAACTGAAGAAAGTCTATTAATTATGCAATCTATATGTGCTCCACTCAGAGAGTGAAAGACTTGTTGTTTCCTTACATTTTTCTTTGAATAGTATATAATTAAAGTCACATAGTTGGATACATCCTGGCTCCACTGTATTAGCTGATGCTTAAATAAATCATAGAATCTATAATATGTTATCAAGGCAATCTCTATAGACAAAAGATAGTTTCTTATAGAGATTGCTTGGACATATAATTGTAGATTCTATGGTTTATTTACACTTTGGATAATACTATGTGATTTAAACTTAGAAACCTTTTAGTTATTGGCAATTTACGAGTTATTTTAGTATTAACATATTTTTGACTCTTTTTGGTTGAAACAATTTGCTTTTACTATCAAAAGTCAAATATATCTGCATTTAATTTATTAAAAGGTCACTAAAATATACAGATATTAGCCAAGTGTCAGACATTTGTAACTGAATAAAAAAAAAAAAACGTTTGACTTTAAAATATTGGAATACTGCTTAATTCATTAAAAAGTGTAATAAAATTGTATTATTAATTTCACTGATAAAGGTTAATACTCAAAACTTTCTCTGCCAATCTGGTTGACATTATTAATATTTTGTGACTTTTGATTATTCATGCTACATTAGAGGCTCTGAAGTAGAAGGTGTAAAGTGAATTTATTCTTCTTAATGTTGTTGTTTGCTAATCATATTAAATTTATTTTTGAATAAAATATAAATTAAGAATGTTGAAAATAAAATAATTGCCCATACATTATACTTTTTTGATGCATACAAACACATTTATATATGAATTATATAATAACTATGATTAAGATTAAGAATAACATCCATTGTTCTAAAGCAGGGGTGGGAAATCTTTTTTCTGCCATGGACCACTTGTGTATTTATAATTTGATTCAAGGGCCATACAAAATTATCACCTTAAAATTAACCCATTATATTTGATCAAAAATGTAATTAATTGACATCTAATCATTAATGCTGGACAACCTTTTCACCTGACAGATCAATTTCAACTTTCTTCTTTTAAATGAGGGGCATAATTTTTTTTTGTGAATTAAAAATAAAATAAAATTATTTTTAATGGCTATTCTACATTTACATAAAAAATTTTCCGATTTGCCATAATCCTATCTTCAGTCACATTTATTATTAAATTTCTTTATATGTTCTGGATGAGCTAATTATACAGCAGCTAGGATGCAATTTTTTATAAATTGCCCTTTAGAATATGATTTTGAATTATCTGCTTTATTTTTTGCAATAATTTGCTGCCACAGAATTTTCTGACTTGTTTATACTATTTACAAAATGTATCAGCTACTTGATGTTAGTCTTGCATTGGTGGTCGAGAGGTCAGCGCAACTGCCTGGCAGTTGCCCGGGTTGCGGGTTCGCGTCCTGGCCGATGCTATGACACTTAAGAAAAAAAACACCTTTTCAGGTTGTATATTTTAATATTTCTTTCCCAATAATTTTGCTGTAGCCACAATGTTTGATAAATAGTGTCTCTTATTAATGTGTTCTTTATTAATTGAATTACTTTCCAGATATATCAGGCGCATTGATTTAATATTTCTTTCTATAAAAAAAAAAATGCATTGAACCATTACCAATTTTTTGTTATCTTACTTCTGTACTCGGTCTAATAAAAAAGAAAATAAATGCATAATAAAATAAAATAAAATTCTAGTTTTATTTTTGCTAGTAATATGTTCGGCTGCAAAAATCATTATACAAACAAAATGTTCTCAGCATCGTAGATTAAATCGGTAGTCAGATAGACCACATAATATAGATAATCTGTTAGAATATTGTACCTCTGATAGAATGAAATAAAATTATTATAATGTTGGAGAGAAAAAAAAATATAATTGAGAAAATAAATATTTCATTTTAATTAACATTTAATTTAATATGTGCATATATATTTGCACTATGTGCATGTTTAACGTTTGTGAAAATGTCTTGGGGGGGAGGGTAGCTGAGAGCTTTTGAAACCCAAACAAGCCATCCCTGATCTAAGGCCTCAAAAAATATAAAAATTTCCTTATTCCACATTCACAACTTATGGAACAGCCATACTTTAATAATTTAGTTGTAAGGATATTAATTATCTGGTATATGATTTTCAAAATTTATTTCTTGTAGTGATGTATTAATAATAATTTATTTATTTTTTTCTTCAGTGATAAAAGTTTATTCAAAAAAAAAAAGGTACAAATACAGTTAAATCAGAGGTTTACAAAGAATAGTAAAAATGAAAATCAGGAGCAACATGGTGGAAGGAGAAGGATACATATGAAAAGGGAAAGGGATGTGGAAAGGGTGTGTAATAACCATTAAAGACAAATGAATGTTACAATTAGGAATTGTTTGTAAAGTCTAGAGTTTAAATATGAGTAGCATTTTAGGAGTACAATATATTGAGAAATCCAATTTACAATGGATAAGTTGAAAATAAGAAAACATTTGGAGATAACGGCATTAGAAATAACAAATTTAAATAGGGTGAATCACTTGCAATTTAAATCATTAGGCCAAACTGTGGTTTACTTTGCAATAATACTTGGATAAAATCGTTTATAACATTAATGCTAAACCACTATGAATAGTGTTTTTTCCTTTTTGTGAATGAGAAAATCAATGTTGGCAACAGTCCCCACAGCATGCTCATCCTAGCTCTCTCTCTCAAAAGAACCAGGGTTTCAGTCTCTGCCCCCCCCCCAACAAGGAAATTCTCTCATTCAATCAGAAAAGTTGATTGTAATGAAAATTTTAATTAAAATGTACAATTTAGAAATTATTTGTAAAGTCTAGAAATCAAATATGAATAGTGTTTTAGGATACAATATTGGGAAATCCAATTTGCAGTAGAGAAGTTGAGAAATAAAAAAACACTTGGAGATAACATAAAATACAGACTAAATCAATCTACTGTTCCGTTCTTCCAAATGACCTCAAATATCTTCATAAGAGAGCAATCCCGAATACTTCGGAAAAATTATGGAAAAACTATGGAGAACAAGGGAAAAAAAAATTCAGGCTTCAAAATGTCTCTGCTGAAAACCATTCTAATCCATCATGAAAATCACATGAACAGCAAAAGGCCAACCCTATCAATAACAACATTGGAAGTAATAAAATTAAATAAGGTGAATCACTTGCAATTAGAATCACGAGGCCAAACTGCAACTTATTTTGTGATAATACATGGATAAAATCAGTCATGATGATAATGTAAAAAATTGCTATAAATAACTATTTTTTTATCTTGTGAATGAGAAAAACCAACGTTGGTAATGATCACCACAGCACCCTTATCCCAGCTTCCTCCCTCAAAAGAACTAGAATTGAGGCACCTGGGGGTCCCCTCAACAAACAGACTCATTCATTCAACAAAATTAAGTGAAATGAAAATTTTCATTAAAAGGTAAAATCTCTGTAAAAATCTTTTGTAATTTCAATGGCTGCCATATAGCATTTTTAAAAAGTTGAAATTATTCTTTCTTGTGATTACTTTGTTGATAAAGCTTGTATATGAAAAGAGAGCTAAAAAACTCCCCTTTTTAATAGGGATAGTTTTAGAGAAATTTAATTTCCTAAACTAGAAAAAAGGGAATGCAACAGGGAGCCAGAAACAGTGTTAACTGGAGTCCTTGGCTCCCTCTAGTGGACTGTAATTCATACACATAAATAAATATTAAGTAAACCAATATTTGAATAAGTAATATGGAATAAAATAAAAATTATTTAATTAACTAGTGAATTTAGAATATTCTTAGAATTTGAACTAGATGTTCATTTATTTTGACATAAATTTTTTAAATAAAAAAAAAGTAAAACAATCCCAAAACAAAACAGTTTTTAAAATGTTATTTAGTTAATTTTCTCTTAATGTGATATGTACAGGTTCTTTAATGGAAGTTAAAATTCCTCAGCATATAAAATATTATTGCTATTTAGATTTACAAACCAAAAGTAATACATTTTCATTTTATAAATATGAAATAGTATATGCCGATAGTAGGAAAACAGTGAAAGTTTTTATTTATTAAATATTGGTAATCTTGCAATATTTTAATGCACTTTCAGTACTTACCATAAGATCATTTTAATAAAAAAAATTCTTTGGTTAATCAAAATTAGCAGCTTATAAAATTAAATATTAAGAAAAATAAATGTAAACATTACCTTTAGCAGGCCAAAACATAGTGCTCTAGTGGAATAATTTCAAACATTTTTTTGGATTTTGTTACTTTTTTTCTTTTTTTCTTCTTGTAATTGTAAAATTAGTGCTTTGACAATATCTGTAGTTGTAAACTTGGTCTTTTGACAATATTTGTAGTTGTAAAGCTGGTATTTTGACAAAACAATTGTACATACTCTACATGGTGTTTGAAATCCATTCAGAGAACTCATGTGAGAATTGCATACTTCACGATAAGCTAAAATAAGAATATGACAGATATAAATCGTGTAATACTTATCATGGTAGTAAATGAAATGTTATATCTTTCAGCTATTTACACAGAATCTTGTCATTTATGACAGTTCATGAAGGAACTTCAAATTCTGGAATTGGAAATGTGATAGTTAGTGAGGAGGCAATTGCTAAAGAAAAATGTCCTATGTCAGCATTGCGATGAATAGTCTTCACTGAACAAATAGATGGCAATACAGATTATGTAGATGCATGCAAAATATAAGGTAAAATGACAATTTGATATTAGAAATGCCTTATTTTTGTCCTATCTGCAGGAATTTTCATTCGACTCTTTGCAATAGTGGCACCATTTTTGGGGAATTTATTATATGTATTGTTATATTTAACACAGCATTACATTGTTGCACATGCACTTTGAAGATTTTAACTATAAATGAATGGATACTAACACTCAACCACATGATAAAGTCTTTGGAAAAGATAGAATGGCCTAAGGCCATCTATTTTTTCAAACCCAAATGCTTTTGTATGGGCGAATCTTAAGTGTTTGAAAGTGAAAGCGTGAATATATTAAATAATCACTTTAAATTACTATTACATGCTTGAATGAAAGATGCTAATGAAATTTACTAGAATTTACGATACATCATTCTTCTTATTTGATATTAAATGTATGTAAATAAATCATTTTTTTTATAGCGCGATGTTTGTAAACTGTAATATTTAACACAGCATTACGCTGTTGCACATGCGCTTTGAAGATTTATATCTTTTCCAAAGACTTTATCATGTGGTTGAGTGTTAGTATTCATTCATTTATAGTTAAAATCTTCAAAGCGCATGTGCAACAGCATAATGCTGTGTTAAATATTACAGTTTACAAACATCGCGCTATAAAAAATGATTTATTTATATATGTATTATTGAGTAGTATGCATTGTAGTTTGGATAAAGTGGAACTTATTATATGTATTGCTGAGAGTTATACATTGTACTTTTCAATTATTCCACCAAAGCATATAGGTTTCAGCCTGTTAAAGGTAATGTTTATCAAAATAAATTTTATTAGCATTCAGTGAGTTCCCTTGACAAATTGTTTTAAATAAAATAAAAGTATTTTAAATATTTGTTTACTTTTTTTAAAAATCTTTGTCTTATATACAGGATATCATAATAAAAACATGAAATCAGCGTTAACCATTTTTACAATTAATTCCAATAATGAATACAAAATATTTTCCAGAATAATAATGTAACTTTAATTTTCAATCATAATGCTATATACTGTAAATAACAATAAATTAAATCAATCACGTAAATTGAAGTGATGCATGTAAAATAATACTAGTGACCTGATTGAAAAAACAATTTGAATTTCTAAATAATATAAAACGAAACATTAATTCATAGCTATTTTCAGAAATTATTTCTAGAATAATTATTAATAAAGAGTACCCAACTCTTTATGCAGCAGTGTTACCAAATGCAAACCTTCATAATCAATGGATGCAGGAAGGTTTGTGCACAATATCCTTATCTAATGCCTGCTCACCCAACATCTCTAGAAAAATGCAAACTAGAAACTAGTCTGGGGATGCTGGATGAGTAGGCATTAGATAGGAATTTTATGCACAAACCTTCCTGCATCCAATGATTATGAATGCTTGCACTTGGTAGAAATACTACATGGAGAGTTTGGTACTCTTATTAACAGCATGTGTAAGCATATGAGTGGTGATCATGTGATGTTTTGATAGAATAATTATTGTTAATCATCACTATGGTTATCTTTTGTGATACATGAATTTATATATAACAAGATGTACTAGCCTGTGAGAAGTCCATGTTTTTTTTTTAAATTGGTAAGATTTAATGAAAATTAAACAAAAGATTTCAATATTGTATAAATAAATGTGATAGATGTATCTGAACTGAAAATCAATCATTTTTGTATTATGGTTTATTAATGGCAAAATTATGTGATAAATATACCCAGCCTGAAAGGCCATCATTTTTGTAATATGGTGTATTAATGGCAGAATTACTTCTTAGCTGACTGGAAAGCCTGAAAGGTCATTATTTTTTGTAATATTTTTTTGAATTGGTAGTGTTAATACATTTTTTTGTTTTGTGGAATTACTTGGTTTGAATAAAATGCTTATAATCAAGCTAAGTGTCTAAATTAAAATTAATATACACCTATTATATTTGATATATAAATTTGACAGCATTATAGACAACTATTAATGGCAAAATTAGCATGGACTATACAATATAAACTATATAATTTTAATTTTACATGCACCAAAACTAAATGTAAATACGATACTACAGTAGCTATTTTTTTCTCTCTCTCTAAACATCACATTTACTGTAATCATATTTTCTTCATGATTTAGATACTAAACTTATTCAGTTCTGTGCTGTAGTTAAAAGCACATGTACTGATTTTTTTTTCGGAGCATTTTTTATTAATGCCAGAATTACTATCTTCACATAAAATATGCTTCATAATAAAACAATCATTAAATATAAAGGGTTGAATTACTTCCTTTGCATAAAATGTTTGTAATATAAATTATGGTTTAGTTAGATATACTTATTTATTAATTTTACTTTTTTTAATGCTGTCAAATTCATTGTCTTTATAATTTGTTAAAGCAATCAATTAAAAAAAATAATGTGTTAAAAAAACCAATTAAGTAGCAATGTGGACAAACACTCATACATCAGACAAAATAGGGATTTTATATAGGAGATAATATATTTTACTAAAATAAAAGTTATATATCAAATATTTTAATGATAAAGATATATCAAATGATTAGAAGAATGCAGTAATAGTATTGATATTTATGAAAGTTAATGAAGAAGTATCAGTTCTAAACAAAATCTTTACCAAGACAATCTTGTCTACAGAAAACTTTGGATTCTAATCAAAGAAAAGAATAAGCCTGATTTAAAAGTATTTTTACCAGAATGGATCAGATCTAAGCAGAATGGTTTAATGAATAGGAGTCACTATTATTCTTTGGATTTGCAGATTATTAAAATGCATTTGATTCTATAAGTACTTCTATGATAATTAAATCCTTGGCATATTATGAAGCATATTTAGCAAAATGCAATAGCAACATTACATTACACGATAATACTAAAAAGATTAACAATGAGAATGCTTCAAAATATCATGAAATGTTACAATAATTGCCAAATGAAAGTAAAGACTAAAGTAATATTCAATAATTTGTTCTCAGAAAAAAAATTACTAATAATCATGAATTAAAAGAAGTTAAGAAGTACAACCATCTTGGTCAGATTAACAACATAGATATGATAAAATAATTTATGAAATTAGATCATAGAATTAAACTTGGGGAGTTTTTGTTATAAATAATTTAATGTTAAAAGAAATATGCTTATGTGTTTAAAAAGGAAGGCTTTTAATAGATATATTTACCAATTTATTTAATTATAGATCAGAGATCTAGACACTCAACATAACATTAATACAGAAACCTTATATTCAACATAAAATGGTGAATATATGTTAGGTTTATTAAAAAGAGATTCCAAACAAATTATATGATTCAGCGAACAAAAGATATTAGTGACATTATTAAAAATATTAAGAGATTTAAATGGAGATGAGTTGTACATATTGTTGGAAGAACTGATAATAGATGGACAGTTGAAATTTTAAATTGGATTTCAAAGAAGATGTATGTGAAATATGTAGATAAAATAAAGAAGTTTGTTTGTGCAGTGTGGAGAAGAGAAGCTAGAGATTAGAAAAACTGAATTATATATGGAAAAGTCTTCATCCTGCAGTGGATTAATAATGATTGAAAAATATTTACATTATATATATATATATATATATATATATATAGAGAGAGAGAGAGAGAGAGAGAGAGAGAGAGAGCAAAGAAATCAAGTCATATGTCACATGACCTAATTTAACCAGCTTGTATTACATATGTTATATATAGAGCTCACAAATAAGTTCAAGCTCTATATATAACATATATAATTATATATACAGTATATGTATAAAATACCCACATAAAATTATATACATAAACTTTGCAATCAATATTTTATTAGACCAACACACCAAACTGCAGCTTAAGTCTAAACTTAAAATATTGAAAAACAAAGATGATGTCTGTTTAATCTGATATCAATGACATACATCAATAAAACTAGCCATCCTATTGGAAAAAAAATGGAAAAATATTAAACAATAATATCATGTAAAAAACCCTGATTTAAAACAATGATATGAGAAAAAATACAAATGTATCTAAAATAGATACCATGCAAGAACCAATAAAGATTAATTTAATTATGAAAACACAATAATATTGGGTGGAGAAAAAAAAGTAAAATGATAATAGCAAAATTCCCATAAGACAAACTAACATAATAATCTATTATGTTTATGAATTATTCACTAATCTTGTTGTCAAAAATAAAAAAAAAAATGAAAAAAAAAAAAAAAAAACAGGAGAAAATTGTAAATAAATACAAAAGTTATGCTGACTATTGCCTTTGAAAAAATTGCCTAATTGAATAGAGCATAAAATTACATTTTGTATTAAAAAAATCTAAAAATTACTAATTTAATCTTTATGCTAGTGTTGTCACTGGTCATGAGGAAACTCGTGAAGAAGAAAGTTGAAAAGCAGATAAAATTTGAACATTGGTTTTATTTTAATTTGTGTATTGTAATTAGGCATTTGTGTATTGTAATTTGTGTATTGAAGGTGGAGGATGTTAAGAATCCGCTGATTGCAGATTCAGGCTGCCATTTGATGATGACTTTTTATTTAGGTACTTACAACTGCAGATTACTTTCAAATGAAGGAAGATTGCAAGAACTAGAAAAAGAACTGTCTTATATTAAATGGGACATTATTGTACTTTGTGAAGTTAGAAGAAAAGGTGAAGAAACAATTGATTTAAAAAGTGGACATGTACTCTACTATAAAGGCACAAATATTGGAAAAACAAGTGGAGTAGGATTCATTATAAATAAAAAAAAATGGAAGAATAACATTGTGGAGATTGATGTGTATTGGACAGAGTGGCAATATTAGTTTTACAATTTAATAGCAGATACCAAATGCAGATAATTTATGTTTATGCCCCAACAAGTTCTCATAGTGATGAAGTTATAGAAGATTTTTATATGGATGTACAAAAGGCTTTTGATCAGAGTAAACAACATTTTAAAATTATTATGGGAGACTTTAATGCTAGAATTGGTAAACAAATGAAAGATGAAAATGCTGTAGGTAATTTTGGTTATGGTAATAGAAATGAGAAAGGACATAGACTTGTGGAATTTGCAGAAAAAGAAAAACTTTATATTATAAATTCTTTTTTTGAGAAAAATGTTAAAAAGAAATGGACATGAAAGCATCCAAATGAAGGTACAGCAGAATTGGATTATATTTTGACTAACAGAAAATACATATTTCAAGATTGTAATGTTCTTAATAAATTTAACACAGGAAGTGATCATCGATTAGTAAGATGTAAGATACATGTTAATGCAAAACTAGAGAGACAAAAATTATTAAGAAAAAAAATATTTACAGTTGATATTACTAATATTCAGAAACATTCTAATGAATTTAAATTAGAGCTTACAAATCAGTTTCAAGTATTAGTAGATTTTGAACATGATTCAGATTTGAATGACATTAATAGGAAAATAACTGATACAATTTTAAAAAACTGCAACAAAGATAGCTGGTAGAAAAAAGCAGCAACTGACCAATAAAATTTCTACTGAGACTAAAGAATTTATGAAGAAAAGAAGGAATATAAAGATATACAAAAATGATGCATTAAAAAGGATTGAATATCTCAAATTTTGTAAAATGGTGCAGAAAAGAGTTGAAAATGATATAAGAAAGTGTAACTGTGAACTAGCAAGGAAAGCTGTAGAAGAAAATAAAAGTCTCAAGAATGTAAAACAACATTTTGGTATTGATAGGAAATTTATATCTGCAATAAAAAAAGATGGAATTATTACTAAAAAGAGAAATGACATCATGAAATGGGTAGAAGTCTTTTATCAAGAATTATATAGTAATAAAGAACAAGTACTTTCTATATCTATTACATCTTCCAAATTGCCCAGAATTTTAAATGAATAAGTGAGATATGCAATTAAATGTATGAAGAAAGGAAAGGCTCCAGGTAATGATGGAATTGTAATTGATATATTAAAAGAAGCAGGTGAGGAAATAGAAAAAAAAATTAATAAAGTTATTTACCAAATGTCTAAATGATAAAGATGTACCAGATGATTGGAAGAATGCAGTATTAATATTAATATTTGAAAAAGGTGATAAAGAAGATATTAGAAATTACAGACCTATCAGTCTTTTATCAGTTTTATACAAAATTTTTATTAAGATAATTAGAACTTGTCTACAGAAAACACTGGATTTCCAGCAACCAAGAGAACAAGCTGGATTTAAAAGTGGTTTTAGTACAGTAGATCATATCCAGGTATTGAGAGAAGCTATAGAAAGGACAAATGAACATGAGTTGCCATTATGCTTAGGATTTGTAGATTATGAAAAGGCATTTGATTTTATAAACATTTCTTCAGTGATTAAAGCATTGGATCATCAATGTGTAGATCCAGGATATTGTCATATTTTAAAGAATATTTATAAAAATGCAACAGCAACAATTAGATTACATAATGATTGTAGGAAAATCAACATTGAAAAGAGTGTAAGACAGGATGATTCCATATCTCCAAAACTTTGTACAGCAGTGCTGCAAGAAGTATTTTGTGGATTAAAATGGCAAGCTAAAGGAGTGAAAGTAAATGGGAATTATTTAAGTCATTTAGATTTTGCAGATGATGCAGTTGTCTTTGAAAATAATGCTTTAGAGCTACAGGAAATGTTGCAGGGGTAATCAGATGAAAGTAGGAAAGTAGGACTAAAGATAAATGTTAAAAAGACTAAAATAATGATTAATAGATTTTCTCAAAATATGAAAACAATGATTGATTATGATGAGTTAGAAGAAATTAACAGTTACAAGTACCTTGGTCCCATTATTAATTCAGATGGAAACATAATGGATGAAATTAATCATAGCATTACACTTGGTTGGAGTGCTTTTAATAGAAATAACTTGATGCTAAAAGGAAATATGCCTATGTGTTCAAACACATAGGAAGGTTTTTAA
The DNA here is from genome assembly GCA_028023455.1 of Epiperipatus broadwayi. Taxonomy (NCBI): domain Eukaryota; kingdom Metazoa; phylum Onychophora; class Udeonychophora; order Euonychophora; family Peripatidae; genus Epiperipatus; species Epiperipatus broadwayi. Next base: position 4,491,507 of record JAQFVV010000008.1, on the reverse strand, counting down.
TAAATGTGTTTTACCAGTTCTTATTTATGGATCTGAGACTTGGACACTTAATAGAAGAGCAATACAGAGACTTCAGACCACTCAAAGAAGTATGAAGAGATGCATCTTGGTAGTAACAAAAACACATTGAAAATGCAATGTATGGGTAAGAGAACAAACAGGTGTTACTGACCTCATTGAAAAAATTAAAAGATTGAAGTGGAGTTGGGCCGGACAAATTGCTAGAAGAGATGATAATAGATTGACAATTGAAATTTTAAACTGTATTCCAAGATATTGTAAAAGACCCAGAAAGAGACCACATGTGAGATGGATGGACAAAATAAGAAAGTGTGCAGGGGTAATGTGGAGAAGAGAAGCTAAAGACAGGAAAAGATGGATTGAACTTGGAGAGACCTTCATCATGCAGTGGATTGATAATGGTTGTTGTTGTTGATAATGATGATGATGAATTAGGCATTAATGATATTTGATTTTGAATTTTCTAAAAATAAAACATTAAATACTTCAACTGGACTGTGGAAACAGTCTAGTATATATTTACAAGTAAAATGCCATCATGACAAAACCTTCAGATACACAAGATTCAATATTTCATGCATGCAAAAGCAAAAAAAAAACAAACAAATATATTACAAACCCTCACAATAAAGATATGACATTATTTTATATGAATGAATGAGCACATATAAATATACTCAACAGTTTTCACAGGTGTGACAATAAATTGACTTTCAGCTGTGCAGATTAACTGTGAATATCCAAAAAACAGTAACTGACTAATGGTACCCCCTTTTTTCTTATAGAATAATATATTGCTTTATTAAAAACTAAGTACTTTTTTCATTATAGACAACCTTTTCTATCTCCCATTTTTTAAAATGTCTCTAATCATTTAAATTAGTAAAGACCTGCTCATCATAAACTTTTCATAACATGATAATATTCTTAAATTGATTATAAGGGTGGGATTTTGTCTTTATGTGACCACATTTCCATTTTTTAACTATACATACAGATATTCTGCCTCCAATTTCATTTTTTATTTCTTTAGATATAAATTCTTAATATTTAAAAACTGATTATAGTCATAGGTTTAATAGACAGAGTCTTTCATTGTGATATTTTCTAAAGGTAGCACAATCATTAATAACTTGTGTTGCAATTAGATCAGGAATTACAGTTTGGAAAAGTGTGAAATTTTAAGCAGTCCTATTTAATAAATTCTCTGCCTGAAAAATTACTCTTCAAAGTGGTAAAATAAGATATTATCAGTAGTAGCATGAAGCAAGAAACAATTTGTAGTGTTAAAAATAAATATTTTAAATCTATTTTTTCGTAAATATAGATATATGAAATGTGAAAATTTTATTTGATGCATACTATTTAATATCTAAATAGGACAGAATTGGTAGCTAAGAATTTCTAATGATTTAATATTGTTATAGATGTTCTTATTAAAACCCGTCTTTCAAATATAGGAAGTATTGTAGAGATGATGGATTAGATGCACAATTTTGAAAGGGCATATCAATCAGTGGAAGAAAACTGCAAGGTAGATTTTCTGTGTCTTAGTTACTATTTGTTATTTTTGGAAAATCTCAGTGTATAAATGAAAGATTAGTGCTTAATGTTATCTGTGATCAGTTTGTTAATGGATATACATCAACTTTAGATTTAAAGAATACAGAAAAAATAAGCTTTCGTTCTTTTTTTTCCATATGTCATAGCATCGACTGGGAGGCAAACCTGCAATAACCTTCTGCAAACAACTGCTTGCAGCAAGGCGGCTGTGCTGACCTCTCAGCTAACAATGTTGACAAACCAAGATAATTTTATTATAATATTATTAAAGGATTTTAATATTTGAATTTAAAACACTTTGATATAAACAGTGAATTTGGATCAATAGTTGTGGAAATAACAATATTGATGCTATAAATTCAGAATCTTTGCTATTATTATCAAACAAAACTAATGATTTCCCATTATATGTTGAGATATTTATCCCTATGTATGTGAACTATATATCACATATTTAGTTTATTAAACAATCATTTTTTTTTCCCATTCATGGTTCATTAGTTTAACCTCTACATAATAGTAGTACTTGATGATTAAGTAACAATACAAAAAATAAATGAGAATATAGGGTTATAATTCTGGAGGTTGGTAAGCAAACAAAATTACTACTTTTATCTTTCACATAAAAACAAAATCATTGTTTTTTAGTTTATCCATTTGTACATGTATATATAACCTGCTCTTTGGAGTATGTATATATCATTTTAAATACCCTTTCATACTAAAATATAGAGTATATTTCTTTATTTAAAGAAATCATAATCTTTAAACTTAACCGAATTATTAAATAACTATTAATATAACAACACTTGAATTAATTCCTTATTAAATTAGTTTTCTCTCCCCCCCCCCCATTATACTAACACATCATCGATTAAAAATATAAATACTAACATTAGAAAGAAGTTCTGTTTTAACTCTCAGCTAAAGTATAAGAACAATTTTAAATCTAGTTGTTCCACACTCCATAAACTTATAATGTTTTTATTTTTCCTTATTTTTTGAAGACTGCTTATCCTAATATTTGCTAGGTACTTTGAGTTACTACAACAATAATCCTTGTTTTGTTCTTTGTTTAGTAATAAAAATTTATTTGTGGCTTGCTTTATTTACTTTATATGATATATATTTCTCTCCATAGTAAAAAGTACACTTATTATTTCAATTAAAAATGCGTCGTGCAACGTTTTTTTTTTTTTTTTTTTTTTCAGCTAAAACTTTATAAAACTGGCATCCATGCTGGTATGGCTCAAAATAAATAATATATCCAGAATAATAATGAACACTTTTATTTATTACTAATTTAGTTCCATTGAATTTTAAATATATATACTTAACTGTTTCCAAGAGATATAATATTTTTTTATCTATCCTTACTGGATATTTACGGTGTTTATTTATTTCCTTTTGTGTATTACTGCAGTTCATTTTCCCTATGGCACAATTATTGTTATTTTTCCGTGAATATATTCGTTGACTATTCATCTCCGATTATTTCTTCAATACTTATTAATTTTCAAGAGATTATTGGGAATTCCGATTATTGATTTGGCCAGTAGAAAAACGATTAATTTATTCCATTATTTTAACAACAGAGCTTATAATTATCCATGTATATTAATATAGAGTTGTAAATCATAAGGTTTTAGGAATTTTAATCCAACTTTGTTTTTTTTTTTTAAAAAATATCACCAAGAAAAAAAAAAACTTAGTTACTTCAACTTTACGATCAAGAAGCTCTTTTTTTTTCTCTCCTCTCTTGAATTTCATATTCCAAGATCTTTGATTGGCCAATATTTTCCCACTTTTTTCTATGAAACAATTATTTATTTTGAAAGTTTTTGGTTTATTATTTTAAAATGACCGATTTTCCTTTTTTTTTTTTAAAAAATATTAAAATACAATATTTTTTAGAATTTAAATAAAGATAGAATTTACTGTTTTAATTTTAAATCAGTATTTTTTAAAATTAAACTCTATTTATTTACTTTTAAATATAGTAAGATTTGAAGATAACTAATTTCTATGTTTAAAATCAAATGCGCACCCACAATAATTACTAGTCCCTACTACACATTATGTTTACAAAATTACAATTTAAACTTCACTGGTTTTAAACTCCAAATAATATTAATTGTTCATCCATCTGCACATATATGACTTTGTAGGTTATTTTCTATATGTATTTTGAGTTAAAATCATTTATAAATTTCCATTAGCTAAAACCGAGTTTAAATCTTATGATCTAATACGTCATTATTGTCTTCTTTTAATAAGTAAATATTATTGGATTTGTAAAATTTAAAATTATACACTAAAATTTTATTTTAGAATAGTCTGAGCTAATAAAAAGTGCACAATATATATATAAATTCTATCTACTTATTTAGATATCTAATTTAGTAAAATTGAAAGAGCTGTTTGTTATTTTAAAAATGGAAATGCTGCAGGAAGTGATGAGGTTAATGAGGAAGTTTTAACATATTATAGCAATGCAAAAGATTTTTTAAAGAATATATATAATCTTAAAATTGTGTCTCTAGATTTCAAGGATGCTTCTAATGTACAATTTTTTTTAAAATAAAGATGATAATCAAGATTTCAGAAATTATCATAGAATACTAGTGTTATACTGCAGAAAAAAGTGCTTTTAAAGATTTTATTGATTATCATATTTAATATTTTCTTGAAGATTTGTGATGATGAGATATTAGATATGATGTGTTGAATTATTTCCATTATTTATCAGTACATGTTAATTGTATAGACAATTTTTACTTAAAATTTTCAAATACAAACAACTTGGTAGTAATAATGCACAAATAGACAAAACAGAGTATTGCCTTAATATTTAATATTAAAGAATCTAAAGGTAAGTTTGACTTCTATGCTAATATTGTCATTGGTCAGGTCATCAACACTTGAAAAAGAATAATAATAATAGTACTCAAAACATTGTGTAATTAATAACCTGTGTTATCTATTTGTGTGTTATTACTAACAAGTTGTTTGTATTTGAAAAGTTTAAATAAGTCTAAAATTTTCTATACATTCAACATTTACTGATAATAATGGAAATATTTCAACTTATTATCATATCTAATATACTATCATTACAAACCTTTAGGCAGATTCTACTGAATATGTTTCTTACAGCCATGTTTACTAAAAAAAATAAAATTTTAATAAATCAGAAAGCACTGTAAATATGATTTTTTATTGTCAGAAAAATTCTAAAAATGTATCAGAACAAATGATTGATTTTTATATTAATACTTTGGTCTCATAACATATTTTGACATTTATTGATATTATCAAATTTAAGTTGTTTTATTTTATAGGGATAGCAGATTGATATATATATGAGAATACATAAATATGAAATCCTTTTTTTTTAAAAAAAGTAATATTATATATTTTTCTGTAAGTATAAAAAAGGAGTTTAAAAAAGATATTTTTTTGCAAAAAAAATGTAAAAAAATATTTTTCTACTTTTCAAGATTTTGATTTAAAAAATACAAATATATTTTGTTTGTAATAATGTCAACTTCAAAGCATGCTTTTAATTAATTAAAAAAATCATATTATAAAGAGTTAATTAGTTATTTACCAAATTTTCTAAGTAAAGATAATTAGAGTGTAATTCAAGTTTGTCATTTTTTGTGAATAAGTTTTATATATATATATTATAACGATCCAAACGAAGTGGGAGATCGCATCGCACCGCACCGCACTACCAAAGGGCGCCATCTAGGCATTTGAGCCTAGAAAAATTTATAAAGTAGGCAGATACGCGCTGTTAGGATTCCACTTTATTTACATATTTAGATCGTTAGCCCATTGTCCCTAGCTCAGCGGAGACGCCGAGATAAAAATCTATAAATTTTATATCTTAAATATAAAAGAATAAAATAATAAAAGCCACTGCCAGAAATTAACACAGAAAAATATTTATTTACGCACATATAAAATCATTCTAAATTCGAGGAATAAGTTTAACATTTAGATTTTTATCTTAATTTTTAATTTTACATTTAAAATAGCTTGCTATAATGTTTAATATTTTATTTAGAGGGTCGAGTATGAATGGACTACATAGGTCTGCATTTGAAAGGAAAATATTCTTCCCTGATTTAACCTTAGGCAACAAATTTCGCAATCAACTGGCGCCAATCCATCTGATACATTCATGTATTCAATGTAGCGTGATACGACAACACAAAATACTATATTGTCAGGAATGTACATCTGAACAATAAGTAGAAATAGAGAAGACATTGACTCTCCACCAACAGGAATGTGACATCTGTGGGCAAGTAGATCAATAAACTAAAAACTCCATAGGAATGGACTGCGGTCTTCTGCCGACTTACAAACCCATCCATAGGCAAACAGAGGGTGTGTGGCATATATCTATAATCCTGCCTGTAGCGGATCTCATACTACATCTACTAATTACACAAATATATCCAATCCATTGAACCAATTCAACTACGAAATGAATAACCTAAGATTACCCTCCCTTAATACAACTTTACAAAACTATATAGCCATTCGCGCCCGACTTAATTTTAACATTTATATACGTTCGCACAGATTTATTTAAAAATGTTGGGTATAGATCGATTACACAGATTCCACGGTCAAAAACATTTCAAAATAAACATAAACGATCAAAATACAAAATTATTGATACCGACAATCGCAGAGGGAAACTTATAAGTAACCCAATAGTATTCACCATAAGATACTTGCGTTGTCACCAATAACTTAAAAGACATCCGAATAAATACATTTTAGATACTCACCGTAAGGTATCATTATTTATCGAATGTCTATATATTTTGATCAAATATGAAAACCAAAATCTAATTAACCGCAAACGAATCCATGCAAGCGTCTATAGACAACTTAAATGTAATGCATTTAATAATTTCTACAATAAAATATTACTACACATAAAAATATTAAAAGGGAAATGATTCTTTTAACAATCGGGAAAGATATAAAATTAACCATTATTAATTTGATTTAAAACTTACAAAAGTCAGATAAGAGTCCATTTTAAATAAGTTGGCTTGTTTATTACTTGACGAAAGCTCTTGATTGATTTTAATAATTGTTCATTTCCTATAGCTTATGGTAGCAGAGCTCCCGGTTCCTGGTGTCAATGTCCACGGAGTCTTTAATTGCAAGATAAATCTAATGTTCAGGAGGTGGCATTTGCTGGTTCATGGTATCAGTCATTTCATTTCAGAGATAAGTGGGAGAGAACGATAAAGTGCGTCTTTATCGCTCGTCTCCCCAACCAAGTTGAAAAAAGCCCTTCAACTCAATATTTTTTTCTTTTTATATCATCCACAAGGATTCACTGAACAAAACGTCACTAATCTGTTTTTTCGTTATGGTCCGGGCCAAGGCTTAGTGCTTCCATTTGTCAAGCTAAAATCTCTTTCTTCTCTTATCTAACTTTCCATCTGACTTTTTAATTAAACAGCTTTTAGATAATTAATAAACAATCATTTCCTTTTATAGATTACAGGAATTAATTAATACCTGTTTTTATTTTAACTTACGTTATTTTTTTATTAAAATATTTTTATATTTCAATCTTGTATTTTTTTATTTAAAAAAAATACATTCAAATACTTTTTTTTTTTTTTTTGTTTATGAAAAAAAAAAATTTTTAAAGTTTAACATCTCTGTGAATGTATACACGTTTAACAATGTTTTAATTTTAGTGTTTAGTTTTTTACTTTTATTTGCGAACTTTTAAGTTTTTATTTTAAATTAATGTAACGACATATTTATATATCGTTACAATATATATATAATTAGTTTCCAACCAGTAAACACCTAAACATTCACAGTAAATATAGCAACCAATATATATATATATATATATATATATATATATATATATATATATATATATATATATATATATATATATATATATATATATATATATTATATATATATATATATTTCATAAGATGGAATTAAAATCCATTATGTTGCCTTCATAAAATACTTTAATATAAAAATATAAACTAATATTATAGACAACTACATTTGAATTAATACATAATAGATTTATTTACATCAAATCGATTTCCATTCAAAATGAACCTTCTCAAGATGTTAGAATAAATCAAAAAGTCATGCGATTTATATTAACATAGTATACACTTATTGTTCAAATTAAATTTTAAAAATTATTAAAATTTTTAATGTTTAACTGATGACTTTCAACTCAACTTCATGGATTCTTGGTGCAAAATTCAGAAACTTAGCATCCTTTAACCTTAATAATAAAGGCTTCATAAAAATTATGACAAATCAAGGACACAGTTTATAAAACTTACCATCAACAATCAGAAGACACCGATCATACTAAATGTCTGTAGAGTTAAAAGAAATCAGATGGAATATCTTCAATATAACATTTTCTAAAAGATAAATTGATTTAGAAAGAGAAAATATTTTTAGCTAAGAACATTATTATCAAAACTGTTAACCTAAATTGTGCATTAAATTAGAAATATGTATGCTATAGCTTTTTAGGTTAGGAAGTAACACATTTCATCAAAGATTACTAGCTAAAAACTTTTACATTGCCTAACAATATCACAAGGAAAAAATCCATCTAAATTTAGTATTTAAAAAAGATGCTGAAACAAAAATTCTACATTTCAAGTGCAGAGAAAAATGCTTAATATGTAACAATACATAACCTCAGAGGATTTACCTGTAGTATTATCATCAAATTATGACATATATTGTATTAGAAATAAGCTTCACTGCTGCTTTTATAGGAAAAAGTAATCAAGAAAAATGTAGAGTTAAATCAAAGACTGAACATCAAATTATTCCAAAAAAAAAAAAAAAAAAAACTGAATTAATAATAAGTAAGATATTTAAAGAACTCTAGATAAAAATGTATACACTTTGAATAATTTTTTCTATTCTTTTAAATTATTTTGCTTAATTCTTAATCATTATTAACTGTGTAAACATTAAGCTTAGTATATTTAATATTTAAAAAAAGACTCCGATATATGTATACAAAATAATGTTTGTTAAAATCTTAATTCTGTCAATGAATAACAACATTGACACTAATCAAATATATGTATAATTCTGCACATACATTGCAAATCTACTTGGTAATTAAATATTATTGTTAATTAAATATTTTTATTCCTTAAATATAATTTTAGTTCTTTATTCTTAATTTAATAATCATTTTATATATGTTCTGTACTTAGTAAATATTTTACACTTTAACTTGTGAAAGATAAAGAGATTTAAGTGTCTCCAAAACTGTAATTTGGCTGGGAGGAATATAAATATATATGCATATTGAAGTTGAGAAACTGTTTCTACAGATAGATTTCAACTAAAAATATAATTTTTCTTCTCTCTAAAAATATATGTATAATTAAATATATTTATTATACTATATACATATGAATACATATATCTATTGCCATTTGATATGATTTTTATTTTATTATATACTTAGCAGTCCATGTTGAATATATCCAGTATTTTGTACATGCTCAACATCTTTAAAGTACCAACATGTTGTTTTTTATATGAAAAGATAGGCAGTTTTATTCATTCATATATTGCTTTCTGTTACAATATATTGCTTTTTTTTTTTTTTTTTTTTTTTTTTTTTTTTTTTTTTTTTTAATTATATAACCATTTTTTTTTTAAAAAAAAAAAAGAAGTTTTTTTAAATAATGTTTTTTTTGTAAATATAACTTTATATTACTTCGTTCAAAAACAAAACTATTACGCGTGTCAAATTACTCAAAACAATAGACAAAAAGGCTCGATTAAGACAAACAGTTAAGGTTAATTTGATCATGCCAATTGATTCAATTATTGAACATATTTGTGGCACTTTTAAAAACACTTAATTGTCCATTAAAGTTAATTTATATTTTAAAGCTTTTATATTATAGAAAAAGATAAAATATTTTTATTTAAGATGGAAAATACAAGTCATTTGAAATGAAAGCTGGTACTAAAAAATCTTTATGCTAGCTGAAACTTTATTTTTGAATTTTATAAGATGATCTTTAAAATTATTTGTAAACATTTACATGAGTCAAATATCAAGAAGTAATACAAGCTTCTTGAATTAGGGATTAAAATATGATACAGGTTTAATAATGGAATTTTTAATTTAAATCACTTAAAAGTAAAACAAGAATTTCTTCATTTTTGGCTTATGGATTTACAATATGCTAATGTTAGTGCTATTTTTGTCAATTCAGAATATGATCTATAGAATTTACTTAATGATTTACAATGCATTATTTTTTTGAACATTAATTATTATTCCAAAATCGTTATATTTTTTTATCAGACAGTGATAGAAAGATAAATGTTTAGCAACTTTTAGCTTGAATGATTATCAATTTGAGAATGTGCCACAACTTAAATATTTTGATTGACATTAATTGAAGAGATGGTCATAGCACATATGCTAATTTGTCACAGGTGTAGCAAATTATAAGATAGCATATTTTCTGTAATAATATGACTACTACAAGTAATCTAATTGTACAGAGAATTGTTATTTTATCTAAATTATTACACAAAATGAGATTTATATGTTTTAAAAATCTCAATGTTGACACATTTTCATTAGACATAATGATCATTATGAGGTTTTTGTAATATAGGCAGATCTCATTTACTTTATGAATATTATTTCAAAGATATTATTGTAAAAAAGGTCATTAGTGATTGTTTTACTGTGAAAGACAAGACTTAGGATAAAATACAATGAAGGCTGCTGTTAGAAAAAGAGGTAACAACTTTCAGAGAAAGATTTTCTGGAAAATAAATTAAAAGACATCAGAAAATGAATAAATGAAATAATGAACTAACTTTTTTATGTATAGACATGTTTGTGGTAGTCATCATCATCACCACCACCACCTCCACCACCACCTCCACCATCACCACCAACACCATCATCATCATCATCATCATCATCATCATCATCATTATTATTATTATTATTATTATTATTATTATTATTATTATTATTATTATTATTATTATTATTATTATTATTATTATTATTATTATTATTATTATTATTATTATTATTATTATTATTATTATTATTATTATTATTATTATTATTATTATTATTATTATTATTATTATTATTATTATTATTATTATTATTATTATTATTATTATTATTATTATTATTATTATTATTATTATTATTATTATTATTATTATTATTATTATTATTATTATTATTATTATTATTATTATTATTATTATTATTATTATTATTATTATTATTATTATTATTATTATTATTATTATTATTAGTCTTTCCAACATATTTTCTTCTTGGAGTTGAAACAGTTATCCTTGTTTGTGAGTAGTTACTGTTAAGACACATAAATAATCAAAAATGTAAAAAATCTACAGGCTTTCAGAAATCATATACAAACTATAACAAATTGAAACATTAATTTTAAAGAAGTTTATTTATAGGACATAATTTATTAAATAAAAGTGACATTATTTTTTTTTATAATAAAACAATATAAGACTTTATATTAACATGAATTAATGTATATAATGATTTTTTTAAAGCAAACTATTGACAATTTTATTGATATAGACATTTCTTATTATATAATACAAGTGAAGCAAGATAGCAAAAGTTTCATTATAAAATTTAATTTTCAATTTAATTCAATATATTTAGTCAGGTAAAATTTATTTTATAGAAATTCAATAAAGCAAAAATTTTAACTTGCAAAAAAGACATTGGTTTTATTTTACATTAATGGATGATATTAGAGAGATAAGACAAAAAAAGTCACAAAAATTAATTTAGAAAATGAAAATCAATCATATTAATACGTCTATATAATATTTACTATAAGTGGCTTATATTTAATTAAAATAATATTTTTTTGAAAAAAAAATCAATTTTTAATTAATAATAGTGGAAAACATTTTATTATGTTTATCTTTTTTATATATATTTTATAAAAAAACTAGTTATATTGATTTAAAAAAGTTTTATGGAATTAGATGGTAAAAAATTGTCATTGATACTGACCAATAAAGTAATCTATATAACATACAATAACTTATTGTAGCTTTTAATGTTGAAGACTCATAGAAACAATAAACAAACAGAATATTTAGAAAATTTCTGAACACAATTTAAAACAACAACAACAATTCAACTAATTATTATTCTATTGAGATTCAAAAGAGAAACTTGGTTTTTATCAACAGATTTGAGCGATTGTGTACATTAATTTGATCATGAGTTTATAATAAATGTTTTACATATATTTCTTATATCATTTTTATGATACAAAAATATATAAAAAATTAAATACAGTAAGAACACGAGTCTTTATCTTTAACACATAAATGATAATGTAAAAGGCTTTTGAAAAAATATGGGAATGATTTATATATATATATATAATCAGCAATGTAAGTCGGAGGTTAAATGTGAACTATTAAAGTTTTAAACATCCATGTAATTTCATAAAAGCAGGCGGGTAAAATACTAAATTATTTTTAAATTTAAAATTTTAACAGAGTCAACCCAACATAGATTAAAAAAAATAAAATTTTAAACATTTAGTTTTTATAAAACGTCAAATAAAATTTTCTAGTTCTTTATATATGTTAAACATAGACAAACAGATTAGTTTACATATACTAAAGCTATAGTAAAAATATTTCAATCATATTTCTAATTAGATTTGTAGCGATCTTATCTTAACTTGGTTTTGCATTTTCATGATGAAAAAAGTTTTCTTATTTTACAATTAATTCAAATTATTAACTTTACTTTCTAAAGGCTTGTGATTTCTAGATACTGATGTAATTGTTTTATCTTTCTCAAATATCCAATAATTACTTTTTATTTTTGAAAATATTAAATTTACTTTCTTAACGAAGCACACTTGAAATAAATTTAAAAGTGAAATATATGATTTTATAATTTATTAGAGCATGTTAAAATGAAACTGTAACATTTTATATTATATGCGATCTATAAAGAGATGAATTTTAAATTAATAAAACTGTTTAGCATATATTATTTTACTTCATAAATAATTAATACAGGATATTGTAATTTTTCTGATATCTGGTTGAAATCTTCATAATCTAATAGCATTTCAGGCCAACAAAAGAGAAATTATATCCTTGATTGTAATCTTTTTACAAACACTGCAGGATCACCGTCTCTTCAAGTCAATCCATCTTCTCATTTTTACATCACTCCATGACACTTCCTTATTTTATCCATCCATCTCATACATGATCTCTTTCTAGATCTTTTAAAATCTCTTGGAATCCAGTTTAAGATTTCAACTACCATTTATTATTATCTTTTCTAACAATATGTCCAGCTCAACTTTACTTCAGTCTCTGAATTCTTTCAATGATGTCAGTAAATTAGCATACATATTTAAAAAAGTAGATGAGAATTTACATAAAATTTAATAGAAATACCAAAAGTTTTGGTTCATAAAATTAAGTTAGCAAATCATAAATACAACAATAAAAAACCTAAATCATATTTTATTACTTAAAAAATTACATAATACTTTTATATAAAATGAAATAATATTTAAATAATTTTAAATAAAATTGGAATCTTGGTAAATGAAAATAAAATCACATTATTAAAATAAACTTAAAATAAATACATAACTAAAAGGGGATAACATCCATGTTAATAAAAACAGTTTTTATTATTATTGAATGGGTATTTTTAAGTCTACTTTAAAAAATATTATTATTATTTTTTAAAAATATGATATATAAAAATTAAATTTAAATAGTGAAATTTTAAATTGGATAAATATTTTACTACTAAAACAATATTAAATCTTTTTCACAGCAAATTAATAAAAATTTAATGTTATTACAATTTTCTTTATATAGAAAGATATATCATATTTACAATTAAGATAAATGTCATGATTTTCTAAAACATATTTAGTTTGTCAAAAGTTATTATTATTATTTTAAAAAAATGACTTAAATAAAAACCACTCAAACATCACATGGTCACCATTTTTTATGCTCGCACAAGCTGTTATAACAATAGCAACTCTCTCCATAAATAGTGCCATCTAGTGCAAGCTGTAGTAATCAATGGATGATAGAGTTTTGTGTATCAAAATTTCAATTTAGTGCCTACTCATTCAACATACCCAGACTAGTTTCTAGCTTATGGCTATTGTCAATGAGAAGCCTTGGAACTGCACCTAGATTTTTTAGTGATAGATTACACAAATATCTTTCATAACAAAAATGTGAGAATTGTCATAAACGTTTTATACAGTGGAAAATACATAAAAAGTATATGGATTATCATTTGGTATTCAAAATAATTTATGAAAGCATTAGGCTAAAAGAAACTGTATTTATGAACTATTATAAGCAGTGCAAAATATAGTACTTATCAAATTCAATTTTAAAATCAGACTATTTTTTTTAATTATATTTTTATTATTAATATAACTATAAAATGTTTGAAACAATTTTATTTTATTTCTAGTTTAAATATTTATAATTTGTCACTCATAAACTTTAAGCACTTGAAATGATATAATTGAACTATAATTTACGATTTATAGTTTCAAATCTATTATTTTATTATTGTATTAAACCAGACAAGATATTAAATCTACTTGTCTAGTATTTTACTAGCCTGAAAATATTGTCCATCTAGTTTATATATAAATTGTGAAACTGAAGTTTTGTGTGTATATATATATATATATATAATGAAAACAATTATGGACTTTTTGGTCATTAAATTTTATAAAATAATTTACACAATTTTTTAAATTATATTTGTACTATACTTACTTAATCTTTTTATCATATAATTTATATAATTATTTTATTAAAATCGTTAATGTCTATCAAAGAACTGATGTATTCTTACATTAGTTTTTAGACTTATACTTTATTATTTAATGATTTTAATGTACAATAATAATATAAATTTAAAATTATATTAACTTTTTAATATTTTTATAATATCAAAACATGAAGAAATAGATACTTATATAAAAAATAAAAAGCAAATTGTCAACTTGTATAATTAATTTAACATTGTTTTAAGGGTCATTGAACTTTGCATTTTTTCTGTTACTATATATACTTCAAACCTTAGAGTTTTTTCAAGTATTCTGGAAATTTTCAAGAACGTTTAAGTATTTTCTTTCAAACAACCAGCTAACAATAATCCTGCAAGTTATCAAATTATTAGTTAGTGAATGGGTAGCTTTTATTATTAGAAAGAGGATTAAAGAAAACTGCAAAACCATCACAACCTACATGTTGACAGGCTTATTCGAGTATATACAAATCTGGAAAGACTTTTATTCAAGAATGGAATTTTTAAATCTGTTTTTTCTTAAAATAGTTTTATATTTATTTACTTTTGAAATAATAATTTTTATGAAATATACATACATATGTATACATAATAATATTTATGAAATAATAAATTTCAAATACCCATACTATAAGAATCATTTGCAAGTTAGACCTCCCAAAATGATTTTTTAATAAATTTGCAAATAACATTCATTTCAATGTAATATTCTAATCATTAAGATAAATAAATGGCTTTATTTTCTACCTAATTGATAGATAATATTGATGTAAGAGGGTGCTATTTGCAAATTTATTAAAAGTAACACTAGAAATTATGATACAATGAATTAATATAGTATATTTGGTATTTATGTGTTAATCCTAAAGAAAGTCACCAGCACAAACAAATGTATATAAAGACTTAATTAAACACATTTACAATCTTCTAAAAGGAAAAAAAAAATTGTAAGTGATTATTAGATAATGTGTTTGGCGGCATTTTGTTCACAATTGTTGAAAGAGAACAGCCATTCATAATGAAACATGCTTCAAGGTAAGGAAATACAGTCAGCAGCAGTGATGCTAAGAAACAACATTTTGTAAACAGAAAGAATTGTATGGTTAAATATATATATATATATTGATTTGGTTACTACTTGTAATAAATTTAAATTTATTAACAGAAAGAATTGTATGGTTAAATATATATATATATATTGATTTGGTTACTACTTGTAATAAATTTAGTTTATTAAAAGTTTATTTGTTGGAAAATCATTTCTAGCAGAAAATGTAAATGCATCTTAGTTACATTTCCACTAAATAAAGTTATAGGTGGCCATTTATTAAAATAAAAAAATCTTTATAAGTTTAGATGGTGGAAGATAATTTGTCACAAAAATCATAAATGCATGTTAGTAAATATTTGTATCATTTCCAATAAATAAAGTTATATGTCTCCATTTTAAAAATAAACATTGCAGGACTAATACAGAAGTACCATATATTTACATGAAGTTTATTATTTTATAATATTATTGCATATTCTCATTGTTACATATTTATCACCCATTGTTTGTTTATAAGTTAATTAAAAATTAATATAAAATGTACACACACACATATATATATTTGAACAGGAAGTAACTGAAACTTCTGATAAACTATATATTCATAATTAAACAATTCTAACTGAAACTTCCGATAAATTATATATTCATAACTAAACAACTCTGAGGGTTTAGTTATTTCCTGTTTAATTATATATATTCTGAGTTAGTTATTATTTACAAATATATAGTGTATTACATTCTTTATCCAAATGTAGGAATAATTAGATAGAAGAGTACTAAAACCAAACAATAATATCATGAGCAATAGTTTTGTCATTATTTACTACTATTTTATAGCAATTTTTTCTAAGATCCCAATTTGAGTACTATATTATAAACTTTAATGAGTTGTTATATCATTAAGATGTAAGTATTCAGAGAAAAAATGTTTTTATTATAGACTAATACTATATAAACTTATTAATACTTTTATCTCTCCACATTACTTCACATATTTTTAACATCTCCTGCCATCTCAGATGCCATCTCTCTTTAGCTCTTATTATCTATTAAAATTCACTTTAAGTCTTCAACTATCTATTTACTGTCACTTCTTCTAAAACTATGTTCAGGTCAGATTTATTAACTCAACTCACTTAATGATGACAATGATACCACTTATTTTCTCATTAATGCTATTTCACTTTTGATGTTTTTTAAAATACTAAAAAAAATCATTTTATTAATTTAAGATTTTAACTCCTTCTACTTTCATTTTTTAAATGTCCAAATGTGAAGTTCAAAGATCTGAAAAGACACACTTGTTGTAAACCTTTTTTTCATAGATGCACATTTTTTTTTAAAAAAAAAAACAAACATTAAAAATATTCCATTCAACTTCATTTTATGGTAAATTGCAAACATTATATTTCCATTTATACTAATAATTTTCCCAGCACAGTGTAATTTGTAACTGCTTATATATTATTGCCACTTGTATTTTTTGCATTTCTTTGAAAAATTATTAAATATTAATCCAATCATTTTAGTATTCATCTTTAATCTTATTTTGCTTTTTCATAAACTCTAATAATACAGTATTCTTTTGCAGATTGGAAGTAGCATTTGTATAAAAAACACATATATTCAAATTACATCAATTTCCATTTATTTTGACATTTTCTGCTTTTTATTTTAATTCACAAATATTTTATATAAAGTAGAAGTTAAACTTTATGGAGAGATGGAATTACTTTAGTGTACATTCTTATAAAATTAATTTCCTAAATTACATTCTGATAAATATTTTTTAGGCTACCCTGTGATAACATTATGATCGTATTTAAATACATTTTAAGAATTTTTAATATTGTAAAAGTCAACCCTGATTTTAACATTAGAATGCCCATTCATACATGCCATTACTGCCTAAAACGTTTTCTAATATAAGCCCAAACAATTCAATAATATGTATTTTTCTTTAATTATGATCATAATTAAGAGTTCTCAGTATAATAAATTGGTCTATATCTTCTTGTTTCTTATTATTGAGAGTTTCCATATTGTACTTAATATAACTGCATATGAATAAAGAAAAAAAATTGAAATGAAAAAGGCTGTCTTATAATTAAATGAGAAACATTGTTGGACAAAATACATTTATATTGTCACATTAATATACAGAGAAATGACTTATGACATGGAAAATCTTCTTTATGACTGACCCTAAACCAACATAAGTGAGTAAATAAGTTAGATAGAGAAAGAAGAATAAACATTTACTAGAAATATTACAACACTAAAGAAGAATAAATATTTACTAGAAATATTACAACAATACTGATAATTGAATTTGTATACTAAGAGAAAATCATTCCAGTTAGGCACTGCTTCATGGCTATTCATAATCAATTTTCCTATTTAAAACAATTCCATTATCTACCATCTACAGATCCTGTCATTAGACTAAATTCTTTAACACTTACTATGTATATATGCTGTATTATTTCATTTTGTAATTATTTCAATTTATGCAATAATATTATTATATAATATTCAACATAAAAGTATTAGTGAGTTTTAAAACAAATTCAATTATTCCCAACATGTTATGAGATAATTATTAAGACATTTTTTGTTTATAACATTGGGCATAATGTGTTTTTGTGTTTTATCGGTATTTTGATATTTTTTAATGTAGTATGATATTTAAATAAAGTTTAACAGATGCCATTGATTTGTCAAAATTAATTATTGGAATAATAATGCATTTGATGAGGTTGATGGCAATTTAACATCAAATTTAAGTAATAAAAGGTCATAATTTTTTTTTTTTCAAAATCCAATGATCTTTTTGTTACACCAATTTATTATATATTTCATATAAATCCATTGTGGATGATGTAGTATCATCTCCTGTTGTAATTATTTCTATTAATGTATTACTTGTGTTATTATATATACATATGAAATCAAAACAAGGCATCTTAAAACATGACAAGAATGCTTAGAACAAAAATACATTAAAGTTTTATTTGATGTACTTATTATTTGCTTGATGTAAAAAACAATATATTTCCATATTCTTTATTACATTTGAATGACTGAGTTTGCATTTACTATATAAATAATCAGAACAATGTATGTGTTCAATTTTTTATACAATAATAATGAAGATAGCTATGGAGAAAGCAATAAATAAACATAAATAAAACTTTAATAAATATTGCATTGGAAAACAAAGGAGTCTTCAAAAGGTTTCAAAGATTAGCAATGAATGAGAAGTAATGCTTATTGAAAAAAAAACAACTTCTAGTCAATGCGGTTTTAACATTTTGCCAGTTATTACTTATTCTATCTTGTACTTAAGAATACATAAATTGTAAGCAAAAACATTAAAATCTAATTTTCTTGTTTTTTTTACAGAATTTATACTTTATACTAAGTGTTTTT
Organism: Epiperipatus broadwayi; assembly: GCA_028023455.1. Classification (NCBI taxonomy): domain Eukaryota; kingdom Metazoa; phylum Onychophora; class Udeonychophora; order Euonychophora; family Peripatidae; genus Epiperipatus; species Epiperipatus broadwayi. Next base: position 4,472,497 of record JAQFVV010000008.1, on the reverse strand, counting down.
ATAATAAATTCAATATTTACAATAGGATAGATGGCTGAAGAGTTGGAGGGTGGAGTGGATTGAATCCTGTCTTTTAAAGTATGAAGATCAGCTATCTTAATATAAATCTGAGCACTTATTGTATATATGTATAGAGATGATAATCTGGACCAACTGATGAGTGTTGGTTTAGCAAAAATAGGAATATTGGTGATTATTTATCTTTTAGATATATGTGGTCAAGTGTATCAGTAGTATGAGATAGTGTGGAGAGTTGAGGGTCGTATGGAAGTCTAAGCTCAAAATACCCTATATATTACATTGTTTGTACAGGTATATATATATAGTTTGTATTTTAGATATTAAATAAAATATACATTTCTATACAATATATAATAAAAATTATGAAATATTGCCAAGAATATTTTATATGTTTATAGTTAGATTATTTTTATAAAAATCATAAAAATTTTTGATTGAAAATACTGATTGTGACTACTTGAAATCAGCAAACTATTACACGACTGTCTTAGTTTTCTTTTAACATCCTAATTAAAATCAATAATATATTCTATTACTCTATTCCAGAATGACTTAATGTAAACTTGAGTAATCAATGAACACAAGGTTGTAATGTCAACTTAAACATCACACGTTAGAAAATAGTCTAGGGATTTGATTGATATCATGATCGACTATTCATTAACTACTTATCCTTACAATAGATATCTATATTAGAATGACAAAGAATAATATATCTAATACAATCATCCCAACGTACATTTCTAATTTATTAAACTGCCATTTATCAAAGTACTGTAGTGAAAATACAATAAGTGAAAAAAATATTTATTAGTTTGTAAGTATTCAAAATTGTGCCCTTGTTAATTATACTATGTATTTTCAACACAAACAATGAAACTTTACATATTGAGCGTCTCAATTAGTTAAAAATCTTTAGTTTATTCAACATTAATATATGTTTTTTAAAAATCAGAAATATCAATATTATATATTATAATTTACTACTTACTTCTGAAATAATTATTTTTAAAAAAATAGCTTTTTACTTATTTTACAATTTTATTTTATAACTGCAATAAAAAAGAAAGATAATTGACTGAACAGTTCACCGAAGTTAAACTTGTTTTTAATTAATAGGTACGTACACACATATACACATCCTATAAGTCAGTTTACAAAATAATAAAATTATTAGTGGAATAATAACATTATAACAAATGTGAATGTGTTAGTTGGTTTTGGAAAACACATACATTGTATAATTAAATTTCTGATTGCACTAAATTACATTTTATTAAAGTAACACCATTTTAATACAATTTATCTATTACTTTGAACACTTTTTAGCCAAAACATGTTCAAAGTAGTGGATAAATTGTATATATATATATATATATATAAGATATTACAGCAAAATAAAGGAAGTGATGAACTTGGTACACCATTTATATCCATTGAAGGTGAATTTTGGGAATTGAAAAATCACTCATATGAAATGTATTTATATTATTTATTTGTTCTATTAAATATGTTAACATTTTTATTAAATGCTTTTATTTAAGTCAGAATTGGTGTTTGTCTATTTATTTCAATTAAATGCTATTATTTAAGTTAGACTGTTTGTTTCAAGGTTTATTTTGATAAAATTTTAAAATTGAGGATTAATATATTTATATTCAGTACAATTTGTTTAAATTTTGTACATTTGTTATAAATGATTCACAATGCCATAGAATGCTAAAATATTTTATGTAAGTTTCCTAATTTCTTAAATCCACAACAAATGGTAAATGAAAATTTAAATATTTTAATATCAAATTTTAAAGATGTTGATATATTCTTAAAAAAAAATTACATTAAAAAGTATATTAACCTGATCTATTAAAATTGCATTAAAACAAATTTTGATTATAAAACAAAATTGTAAATGAATTTTATTTAATACATATAATTTTATATTCAATCTTAATGCTAAAATCTGAAAAATAATATGTATAATAAATGCTTTTGTTTATTTACTTTGGATTAAAACTCACAAAATAATTGTTTATTTAACCTCAATTAGTTTTTATATTTCACATGAAATAAAAGTGTGTGGATGGAGGGGGAGATCCATTTAATTAATTTCTGGATCCCCCCCCCCATAATTTTATATTAAGTTAATGCCAATTGTCATTGCATAAACAAACATTTTGTGTATTTTTAATTCAAAGTAAAATCATTTTATTTTTTTATTACATTATAATTTTTTAAAATACAAATGATGACATTCACAGTATTTAAATAGATTAAATAATATATCTCATTTTATGTGTATTATTTTAATGCAATTTTGATGTTATGCGATTCACGTTTCTTCTTAATATCTTTCATATTTCACTATATTTATTAGATATTAAGAAATTTAAATTATTACTAACTTATTTTGACTTGAAATACTTTATTTTTCAAAAATATAACATTATATTTGCAGCTAACATGAATATGGCCTGAAGCTGTATTTAGAATCTTAGCTTCTATGTAAATAATCTACTTATACTAATGAGTAAATAATAATAAAAAAATATACTTACGTATAAAAATATTGCAATAAATATTCAAAAATTTTAAACATTTAAAACATATTTTATTAGATATTAACAGAAATAAATATTTTTTTTAATTTTTAAAATAAATAATAATGAAGATTTTATTGATTTTATAAACTGAAAATAATCTTTCTAATGATAATGTATAATCTTTTTGTTTTGATTACAATCTCATTTTTTTAATATAAAAACAGAAAACAGCACAAAACTGAAAGTGGCACTAGTTGTACATCACATCATGAATATGATTTCTTACTAGTTCACAAATGAATGCATATTGTCAAATAGTGGTAATGATTAAAATATGTATACAAAATGTAAAATTAAATACTGTAGTTAATGAAAAAAGTAAAAAAAAATTGTCTTGTATTATTTTTTTTCAAATGTTTGAAATTTTTTATTAGTCATACTTTATTTCCTTATTTTTTTAATGCTAATTTTAAAGTAATTTTTCCTTGTTGCTTTGCTTTTATGCCAATTTCTGAAAATGACAGAACCTATCCCCCATTTTTCAAAGTAAGTTACGTTTATATTTGTATGATTTTTTTGTGTGCATTTTCTGAGGAACATATCTACCGCATAAAATGAGACCCAGGTGTATATGATTTTGAATGATTTCTTTCAATTCATCATAATCCAATTTTATTTTATATTTGTATTGAGGATAATGAGTGATCATATTAAAAATCACATTTCTGAAACTCTTTACAAAGTCAAAATAAATAATTAGATAAACCTATAGAAATGATGAAGGAGAAATAATAACTTGAAACATGCCACCAAAAATAAAACAATGATATTTTAAACAGAGGATTGATGATGTTTTTTTATAATGACTGATGAAACTCTTTGATTCATACATTCTCTCCTTGAAGACTTAAAATGAAGTCTTTATAGAAATGTTGTGTTTATTATATTGACAGCTTTTTAAGAAGTCTGTAGTTAAAATAGATATTACTAAATCCTATTTAAAAACAGTATCTAATACAAAATATTACTAAACTTTATCTAAAAAATAATATCTAATATAAAATAACTAGTAAAAGCAAATAAAATAGTTGATATTTGGTAAATTCAAAAAAAAACTTTATGTATTATAATTAGATTTTTCATATGCCACTTCCTGCAGTTTTGATGGTTAAACATATCTATGGAGATAACATTCAACATTGTATAAAAAAATTTCTTTGCTACTCACATTTATAAAAAACTGCAACATAAATGAGATTCAGTGAGATAGAAATGAGCAGTATCAAAATGTTGTAAAATTTTTAAGATAATTAAAAAATGTTTTAATGATTTTGTTAATAGTAGCAGATTGATAAGTCTGATGTGTCTACAATACTCTCGTTTGTAACTCATCCTGTATTAAAAAAAGTGTTTTTGATTATTTCTTTTATTATTTTCAAAACAATATTTTTATATATATCTAGGTTTAAGTTCTAAAATCATTTTATTTTTTATTTTAAAGTGAAAGTGTTATCTTATTCAATCAATTAATAGACAAATTAAAAATATTGCTTTTATAGCAAAGAAAAATGTGACGTGTGCAAAACAAATGGTATGATAGGAAATATATTCTACTTGATATTATTTAAAGCAAGTTTTAAAGTAATTATATTTTATAATTTTTTTATGCGCTGTTTTTATAAGTTGACCCAGAAGTTTATTTTTTTTGTTTGTTTTTGTAGACAGTTCTCAATAAATGAACTGTAATTATGAGCATTATATACACATCAGTAGTAAGTTTTAAAACGAAAATGGATGTACCCTAATTAATACATATATATCCACATGTACATGCACACACATATATGTACGATTTATAAATTTGATTATAAGCTACGACATGATTACATTTTACAAATCTTTTTTGAACTGTTAAAATTAATAAATGTTAACAATATCTCATAACTAAAAATAATTTTCTTTAAATAAAAAATTGTTTCAAAACAGATTTTTAAAAATTCTTTGTTAAAAAATATTTTCTTAAAATATGATCATCTAGAATACGTGAAAATGTAAAATTGTGTGATTTCGATGTAAATGTAATTCAGTGAATCTTTGTAATGATGTTTAAATTATTAAAATAATGCTTAATTTTTTTTAAAAAAAAATCACTGTCCTTCGCAAGATTTAACTTGATTAATTATATATATCAACAATAGGCAAACTGCAATTCGCAGCTGCATGTAATTTCCAAAGCAATTCTGTGTAGGGACAGAAATAATATTGATTTTCATTGCCATTTTGTTAAATTTTTATATAAGTAATCTATAATAGTGTAATATATACTAATATTAGAATAGTTTATTTCCTAAATGCTTTAAAGATAAATACTCCCGCCCAGATATTTTGAAGTTTTAAATTATTAGCTTTTAAATAGTACCAACCAAAAAGATTGTTGATGTGAATTTTATGTTATTCGGTTAGTAAAAAGAATTTCAATATTTAATGGCTTGTGTATACCACACTATTAGTTCTAAGCATGATTATTATGATCATTGCATCACCCATCACATCATTGCATGGGTAATGCACCACCACTTTCATATAGTACCATGAGTTATGTAATTGTGAAGATAGTACAACATAACTACTATAATGTAGATAATATTTTTATTATATAAATACTTAAGAATGATTATAATTAAAGTCATAAAACCCTTGTTTAAAATGACTAAACAATAGATAAGTATAAAATGAAAATACAAATATGAAAACAAGAATGGGAGAAGGATTTTAATTTTACTGTTAAAATGAAAAAGTTCTGAATCTCATGTATTATGCAACTTATTATCCACTTTAAAGCCAGTCATTTAAAGCATTATCATGAAAGCAATTATAAAATGTTTGCATCTTAAGTTTTTCTGAATTAGAATTGCAAAAAATAAAATAAAAAACATTTGAAATATAATTTAGTTATTCAACAAAGTAGCCTATTTTTCTATAAAAAATAATTGGCTATTGAAACTGGTGTTGTAATAGATTGGAATATTGCTAAACGTAAACTACATTATAGTCATGAACATTTTTGTAAAATGAATACTAGCAATATGATTGCCATTTTTATTCTAGAGAAGGCAAATTTTAAATGGACTACAGAATACATTTCTATTTCTTGCTTTTGTAGTGAAAAGACACATTTTTTAAATGTAATTCTACAATCAGGTGTTCTTTGCAGAGTGATCTAAAAATCTATATTGCTTTCAATTTGCTATTTTTTTAATGACAATACAGAGATTTAAGAATTCCCTTAGTTATCTATAATTGTTCACTATCATACAAATAATGAAATAGTATAAAAAGATTTCTTAGATTTGATAAGGTTAAAGGACTTCAAAAATACATTTAACAAAGATTTATTAAATGCAGTGGAATTGAAAAGCATGCTGTTTCTAACTATATAACTTCAATTTTATACTATTCTAAGCAAAATGTAAACAACCAAACAGAACAAAAACAATAAAATGTGCAAATTTTATATTTGTTTCTTTCTCTGAACAGTTTATGTGATTATATAAGTAATTTTTTTTAAATTTATGATGACAGCATATACATTTTATTTTTTTCTTATTCTCCTTTCCAAAACTGATGTACTATATTTTACATATTAAAATATTTTCAGAATGTAATACTAAAAATTTATGAAAATTTTAGAACATACTAAAAGTTGAAACTATTTTAAAAATATGAAAACAATTAGAAATCCTAATTTCTTAATAACAAGTTCACTATTATGTTTCTGTAAGAGAAAACAGTTACTGAACAAAAGAATATTGCCTAGATCATATTTAATAGTTATGAAAGTTAACATTTCAGTATTTAATTCATATTGGAAATAAAAATATCGTAGTAAGTTTTTCTTTCTTTTTATTATTGTTTCAGTATAATGCGTAAGTGTACACACCATAAAACATATGGAAATGTACCCCTCGATTTATTATTAATAACTATATTATTATTTAAATTTTTTTTCTAATACTATAATCTTGATTTACATTACTACTATAAATCTAAAATATGCCCATATTATTATATATATATATATATATATATATATATATATATATATATATATATATATATATATATATATATATATATATATATATATATATATATATATATATATATGTACTAGATAAATGATTGGTTAGAGTTGGTATTTTTGAATCAATCTGATGTTCTAGCTCCTCCTGAAGAGAGCCATAGCTCAAAACTGGTCTGGGGATGGAGACAATCATAGATAAAGATTTGTATGCTTTCTCTAATAGCATTTTTCATTAAAGAAAAATCAAAAAAAATAAAAATAAAATAAGCTTGTTTAGAAATGTTTGCTCTTTAGGGTACAATTTGAAAATTATAATTGCAGTTTGTAATGTTGTAATTGACTATTTATTAGTCAGCATTCAGAATAGGTTTTATATACCTGTTTAAAGAGGGTTATTTAAACTTCTTTGTCTCAATAATTTCAATATCTGTGGTGAAGGTGCAATCTTTAGTAATGGGAGATCATCTTGACAATAGTTAGAAATTGTTGATTATTATTAATATTGGGATTGTCTAAGTGTTGTCTAGTTTTTGATTATATATATATATATATATATATATATATATATATATATATATATATATATATATATATAAATATATATATATATATATATATATATATATGGTATTAAGGGTACTAAGCAGGGCAAATTTCTAATGTCCACTTCATACATTCTTCTCATTGCAGTGTTATTTCTATGTGATTATTCACATACAAACATATATGGACTTTTCACCAACATGCATTACCAGTGTGGTGATTTTATTGGCTTTTTGGCTCTGAATTTAAGATCAAAAAACATCATGATCTTTTTAGATTCCTGATAGCTTTTAACTGAAATATTAGTTGTTTTCTTGAATGCAGAATAAATGTGTGGAATGAAACAAAATTTTTTAATAGATATTTACAATCATGACAGACAAAAATAAATCATGACTCATTCCTAGGAGGGTGTAAAGTCACCAGACAAGGTCAGATATGGTATAAATGCAGAGGGTGTTAAGAATCATATGATGGTGGACCCAGGCTATCATTGGATAATGACATTTTATTTAAGTACTTACATCTGCAGATCACTTACAAGTAAAGAAATATTGTAAGAAATGGAAGAATAAATGTCTCATACTAAATGGGACATTACTGGACTTTGTGAAGTTAGAAGAAAAGATAAAAAGACAATTGATTTCCAAAATGGGCATGAAATCTATTACAAAGGCACATATATTGAAAGTACAAGTGGAGTAGAATTCATTAAAAATAAAAAGTGGAAGAACAACATTGTGGAAATTGATGGCATACCAGACAGAGTAACAAGATTAGTTATTTAAGTTAATAATGGATACCAAATTTAGATAATTTGGCTTTATTCCACAACAAGTTCTCATAGTGATGAAGTAATAAAGGATTCTTATATGAACATAAAAAAAGCTTTTGATAAAATCAAACAACATTTTAAAATTATTATGAGAGATTTTAATGTTAGAATTGGTAAACAATTAAAAAATGAGAGTTCTGTAGGCAAATTTGTTTATGGCAATAGAAATGAGAGAGAATGTAGACTTGTGGAGTTTGCAGAAAAAGAAAACCTTCATATTATGACTTTTTTTTGAGAAAAATGTTAAAGGGCATGAAAACTTTCAAATTGAAGGTACAGCAGAATTGGATTATATTTTGACTAACAGAAAATACACATTTCAAGATTGTAATGTTCTTAATAAATTACACAGGAAATAATCATCGATTAGTAAGATGTAAAATACATGTTAATGCAAAACTAGACAGACAAAAAATATTAAGTAAAACAATATTTACTGTTGATATTCCTAATCTTCAGAAACATTCTAATGAATTTAAATTAGAATTTGCAAATCATTTTCAAGTATTAGTAAATTTTGAATAAGATTCATATTTGAATAAATTTAATAAAATAACTGACACACTTTTAAAAACTGCAACCAAAATAGTAGCAATTGACTAATAAAATTTCTACTGAGAGTAAATAATTTATGAAGAAAAGAAGGAATATGAGCATAAATAAATATGATGCATTCAGAAGGATTGAATATCTCAAAGTTTGTAAAATGGTGCAAAAAAAAGGATTGATAATGATATAAGAAAGAATAATTATAAACTAGCAAGGAAAGCTATAGAAGAGAATAAACATCTTAAGAGTGTAAAACAACAATTTGGTATTAGCAGGAAACTTATTTCTGCAATAAGAAAAAAAGATAAACTATTACTAAAACAGTGATAACATCATGAAATGTGTAAAAGTTCTATCAAGAGTTATATAGTAATAAAAAAAGAACCTCCAACTATTATTATAACTTGTGAATTCAAGTATTTTAAATGCAGGAATGAGACATGCAAATAAATTCATAAAGAAAAGAAAATCTCCAGGTAATAATAGAATTATAATTGATATCTTAAAAGAAGTAGGTGAAGAAATAGAATTTTTTTTGCAAAGTTATATAATAAAGATGCACCAGATGATTGGAAGAATGTAGTATTAATATTAATATTTAAAAAAGGTTATAAAGAAGATATTAGATACTATAGACCTATCAGTCATTTATCAGTTTTATGCAAAATTTTTACCTAAATAATTATAACTCGTCTAAAGAGAACTTTGGATTTCAACTAACCAAAAGAACAAGCTGAAAATAAAAATGGTCTTAGTACAATGGATCATATTCAATTATTGAGAAAATTACAGAAAGGTCCAATGAATATGAGTTATCATTCTTTGAATTTGTAGATTATAAAACACATTTGATCTTATAAATATTTCTTCAGTGATTAAAACATTGGATGATCAAGGTATAGATTCAGGATATTGTTATATTCTGAAGAATATTTATAAAAATGCAACAGCAACAATTAGATTGCATCATGATATTAGGAAGATTAACACTGAAAAGGGTTTATGATGGGGTGGCTTTATATTTCCAAAACTTTTTACAGCAGTGCTGTAAAAATATTTTATGGATTAAAATGAAAAGCTAAAGGAATAAAATAAAGATTGTTTAAGCCATTTTGATTTTGAAAATGATGGTAGTTGTTTTGCAAATAATATTTCAGAGCTTCAGGAAATGTTGCAAGAGTTATCAGATAAAAGTAAGAAAGTATGACTAAAGGTAAATGTTAAAAAGATTAAAATAATGTTCAATGGATTTTCTAAAAAAAAAAAATGAAAATATTGATAACAATATATTAGAAGAAGTTAACAACTACAAATACTTTGCTAAAATTATTACTGCAGATGGAAACATAATAGATGAAATAAATCATAGAACTGAACTTGGTTGGGGTGTTTTCGGTAGAAATACATAAGGAAATATGCATATGTGTTTGAAAAGAAAGATTCTTAAAATATATATATTATTAGTTCTTTCTTATAGATCTGAGACTTGGACACTTAAAAAGTGCAATACAGAGATGTCAGACCACTCAAAGAAGTATGGAGACTTGCCATTAGGAGTAACAAGAAGAGATAAAAAATGAAATTATATGGGTAGGAGAACAAATAAATGTTAGTGACATTGTTAAAAGAACTGACACTGAAGTAGAGATGATTTAGACATATTGGTAGAAGAGATGATAATAGATGGAGAGTTGAAATCTTAAAATTAGATTACAAGACACTGTAAAAACACAGAACAACATTACATATGAGATAGATGGAGAAATAAGAAAGTGTGCAGAGGTAATGTGGAGAAGAGAGGCTAGATATCTAAGAAGATGGATAGAACTTGGAGTGACCTATATCATGCAGTAGATTGATATTTATGTTGAAAAGGACTGTACCCACATTGTATACTAATCATTGTCTGACAATAAAATATGAGGTATTATACACTATATATAGTGAATGCAAGGGGAATTTGAAAGAAAATATAGCATAGTTTGTAGTTCTACTGTATTCAGTTACCACTGCCATAAACTTATTAGCATTGCCAAAAAATGGAGCCCTAAACAATTACATCAAAATGGTGACCTAATTAAAAAATCAACACATGGTAACAGTTATCATAAATGTCTGTATTTATTATATCATTCATCTTGAGAATTTAATAAGAAATGATTTCAGGTACACCAATACCATAAATTGCATTTTAGAAAATATGAATTTTGTTCAAAGAAATGCAAAAACACACCATGAATTTTGAGAAGCTTGGAGAAAAGTCAAACTACTTTTCATTAACTAACAATCTTTTGAACAAATTTGTTACTTTTTGGCCTAATTATAGCTTCCATGAAAGAAAAGCCAAAGAATTGTTTACAACTAAAAGATCATGTATGAGTATAGAATCTGTTGTTTTTACAGATGTAACACAACACTTCTAATATTTAAATCTGGTACTTCAATGAAGAAACAAAATTATTACATAATCCAACCAATCAGATTTTAGTTTTTAGAATAAAATAAAGCATTTTTAAAGAGATCTAGAAATAAAAAAAATTGAGCACTTTTCCAATCTTAATTTAAAAATAATTGCTTTTCCTGATAGTAAAATAAAAATGTCCAACTTAAACAATATGAAGAATCTTAAAAACAATATATAGGGGGGGGGAGAGAGAGAGAGAGAGAGAGAGAGAGAGAGAGAGAGAGAGAGAGAGGGAGAGAGAGAGAGAGAGAGAGAGAGAGAGAGAGAGAGAGAGAGAGAGAGAGAGAGAGAGAGAGAGAGAGAGAGAGAGAGAGAGAGAGAGAGAGAGAGAGAGAGAGAGAGAGAGAGAGAGAGAGAGAGAGAGAGAGAGAGAGAGAGAGAGAGAGAGAGAGAGAGAGAGAGAGAGAGAGAGAGGGAGAGAGAGAGAGAGAGGGAGAGAGAGAGAGAGAGAGAGAGAGAGAGAGAGAGAGAGAGAGAGGGAGAGAGAGAGAGAGAGAGAGAGAGAGAGAGAGAGAGAGAGAGAGAGAGAGAGAGAGAGAGAGAGAGAGAGGGGGAGAGGGAGAGGTAGAGGGAGAGAGAGAGAGAGAGAGAAAGAGACAGAGAGAGAGAGAGAGAGAGAGCTTACTGAGCATCAAGAAGGCATGAGTTTAAAGCAAGTGAATAAAAGCTCATCTGTAACTAACTTTTGCAAACAAATTTCAGAATCACAAAGTATCCCAATCTATACAAAATTGGCATCCAGATAATCTCTGTTTTTTGTCCAACTTATTGATAAAAATCTATTCTCTCTATAATAAAATTTGGCAAGGTTATTCATTGATCTAGCCTCACTAATTTTACTGAGATTTCTAAAACAGCTTTGATACTATTGTATTAACCATATTTTCACTATTAACTGTACAAATGAAGACTCAATCAAAATGTTTAAATGAATAAAGAATAAGCATATGTTTCTTTGATGAGTAAAATTACTATATGGTTATATTTTTTATTATTTATAAATACAATTTTAAAATAATATTTTCTGCAGCTCTTAGCATTCAAAAATGTCTAAAAGCATTATATGTGACTCTTATTATCAAATAACTTATCCATCATATTGCAAGGAAATTAAGTTATATATCATATGACTTAATTTAATAAGCTTGTACTACAAATGTTATATAATGAGTGTGCTAATAGCTTTTCTGAATATCCTTATCCTCAGACTGGTTTCTAGTTGTGGCTGTCATCAGTGAGGCTCTAGAACATTCAGGTATTAGATTTCAAAAATACCAGGTCAAGCCCCAGCTTTATCTGATACTTATCTATTAAGTAGAAAATCTGAAATTTTCAGACATCCCTATGTTTTCAAATCCAGATATTGAACTTAAGTAGCCATATATGATTTAACTAAATTCAGATACACCATATATTAATAGCTTTAGCAATATAAAATTGCCAAAGCCTCAAGATAAAAATAATAATTGCAAGGAATCCTGTGACTTAATTAATAAGCTTGTACTACAAATGTTATGTAATGAGCATGCTAATAGCTCTTAACAAGCTTTTCTGAATACCCTTATCCTCGTACCAGTTTCTAGCTCTGGCTGCTGTCAGTGAGGCACTAGGACAGTCAGGTAGTACATTTAAAAATACCAGGTCAAGTCCCAGCATTTATCTAATAGTTACCTATTAAGTGGATAACATTTGTAGTACAAGCTTATTAAGTCACGTGATATACGAGTTGATTGCCTTGCAATTATTGTTATGCTTTTGAGGCTTTGGTGATTTTATATTGCTAAAGCTATTAATGTATGATGTATCTGAACTTAGTTCAGTCCCATATGTTTAAAGTTAGATAGTGAATTTGAAGACATATGGATATCTGAAAATTTCAGATTTTCTACTTAATAGGTAACTATTAGATAAATGGGGGCTTGACTTAGTATTTTTAAATATAATATCTGAATGTACTAGCATCTCATTAATGACAACCAGAGCTAGAAACCAGTCTGAGGTTAAATATATTCAGAAAAGTTTATTAAGAGCTATTAGCAAGCTCATTTTATATAACCTATTTACATATATAAATATCTATATAAACAATAAAAAATGCATAAAGCTAACTAAAATCTCTATAAAATATTTTAATGAAGGAAAGCTTGAATTTCACAGCCTATTTAAAGAGTGTATGACTGAAATTAATATTGTTAGCTGTGGGGCATTTAAAATATATACTTGGACAATGAATGTGCACGTGTTTCATTTACCCTTTGGTAAAACTTTCTTGCCTAATATATATATATATATATCAGATGAAAATATCTGTATTATTCTTTTTTATGTAAAACCATATAAATGTTATGTGATTAAACTATACATAGTATATAAATATATTTTTAAAGCGTATAAAAATTCATTCAGTTATGTAAAGAAGTAATAAAATCCATTTAAATTTCTATTTACCATTTATATCTGATACAGCATGTAATCTGATTCAAAAGTCATAACAACTTTTACTAAAAGCTTTTTATTATTTAAAATTTTATTTTACTATTTCATTTTTGCTAATGCTGTCTCTATATTTTTGACTGTGAGTCAATGTTTTGTATTTATTTGAAGCTATTTAACTAATGGCATCAAAGACATACGGCCACACATATTTTATTACATCTTAATATAAATTAAAACACATTTATTTATTTTAAAATGATTCTATGATTTTAAAGTAAAAAAAATGTTAGCATTTTAACTGTGTGTATATATATATATATATATAAATAACAAGTGATAGCAGGTTACGTGATTAACTTGTATTTGTTTTTTCATAAATGTACCTTTAGAGTTTTCTTGCAATGATATATATTGCATAGACTTTGATTATATGGTGATTCTGAACTGAGATCAGACCCATATAAATATCTAGCTTGCTAGGCTGGGTTTGAAGACTTTACCGGTCTGAAAAATTCACGCTTGCAATCTGATAGAAACGTTTTGCATAAACACTTGAGAGTCAGTGTTTTAGATCTAGTTTCTATACTCTATCCCCCACTGAGGATAGCAAACCAGCTTGAAATCAGCTGATCTGGGGGTGAGCAAATGAAAGAGGTAGTTAATTTCTGACTCTTTTTTCGTTTATGTAAAACAAATCTTACACTTGTTCGGCGGTTTTGGTATAGCGCCATCTTTTGGACATATATATATATATATAACATTGAAATTAACTGTATAATTTTTAATGTAATCATATATAATATACAAATAAATAATAGTTATAGTTATAAGATATATTTACCTGTTATTAATTTACTAATGTATTGGTATATTGATATAAATATATAATATTAATATACTAATATGTAACTAAATTAATAACAGTTAAATCTATCTGAAACTTAGACACTACATAGACTTTATACCACTCAAAATATGGAGAGATGTATGTTAGAAATAACAAAAGGAGATCAAAAGCAAAATACATTAGTGAGAGAGCAAACAGATGTTAGTGACATCATTGAAATAATTAAGAGACTGAAGTTGAGTTGGGCTGAACATATAATAAGTTCATAATAGATGTACTATAAAACTCTTAAACTGGATTCCAAGAAATTGTAACAAAACCTAGAAACAGACCACATGTGAGAAAAATGGTGAAATAGGGAAGGGTGCTGGGGTGACATGGAGAAAAAAGGCTAGAGATTGGAGAAGGTGGATTGAACTTGGAGAGATATTCATCCTGTTGTGAAAAATGATGATGATATAGTAATGAGAAAAGAACATGATGATAAATTAAGGAAATGTCATTGAGGACTTTCTTATTGGAATTGTTTGTGTTCATTTGATTAATTAAATAATATTGTATTTATATATAAGATAAAAATAAGATTTCGCAATTCCAAAGTTTTAATTATAATAAATTATATTAAATGACAATAGTTCAAACATACAACTTAATAAAGGACACTAAGAATAGTAAAATGAATGTAAGGATTTCCTAGAATAATTTATTATTTTGAAATAAAATGATAAACTTAATCCTAAATAAATTTTTTTTCAGAAACCAATTAATTTTAAGGCATATCAAATCTAATTCTTACTACCATAAAATAGATGATAGATTTAGTAAAGATTAATAATTATTATTTAATGTCGTAAAATAAAAAGCATATATTGTTTTTTCCATTCATCTTTCATTTTATTACTTTTGTAATATAAAAAAATGTATAGTTAATAATAATGTATAGAAATGCAATGCAAAAAATGTCATACTTAGAACTAAATATCAAACTTTAGAAAAAAAATCTTTTTAATATTAACACAAATTCAAATTGTACTATTGTTCTATTTTATATTCTTTCTGTTTTGTAATCATATTATTTTTTCAATCAGATACCTATTTTACCATTGCATTTAATATTCACCTTAATCTTTATCTTCTTGTTATTCATACATCATTCCTATTAAATCTAAACTGAACATTAAAATAATAGTAATAATAATAATAATAATAATAATAATAATAATAATAATAATAATAATAATAATAATAATAATAATAATAATAATAATAATAATAATAATAATAATAATAATAATAATAATAATAATAATAATAATAATAATAATAATAATAATAATAATAATAATAATAATAATAATAATAATAATAATAATAATAATAATAATAATAATAATAATAATAATAATAATAATAATTGCTATGAATCCAAAAGTTGTCAATTTGTTAACTTTTCACGTGATACATCAAAACATATTGAACACTGATAACAATATAAGAAAATTCTAAATTTACTTAACCAAAAATTTCAACAAGCATTATATTTATTTATTAGGAATAAAGTATTAGTTTTTCTTTATTCTTAAGTTTACTTTTATTTTTATGCATTTTGTTACTGAAATTTGCCTTAAGTTTTATTTCTCTTTTGAGATATATTAGTTTTATAATTATTATTGCTTAAAAATATATAAAACATTACACATGAAATTTTAACACATTTACAATAAAGTTTACTTATATGGAAAATTCATCAAAAATTATAAAATTTCGATATGGAAATAATAAAACAATTTTCTCTCTCATTTTTAATTTTCAATTTTGATAAACAGAGTGATTCATTTTTGATAAAAAAATTAGCATATTTCAAAGTCTGTTTAAACAAATAATATAAATATTTGACACCTTATTTAAACTTGTAGTATAAAGCAATGAATACTAATTTTTAGTTTAAGCCAATTATTTAAATAGTTTTAAAATTACATCTACATTCTGAACACCTAAATGTTTGTGCCTCATGCCGAATTGATGGATTAAATTCATATCAATTAGTTAAAATTCTGTAGCTTAAGTAAAATAAAATTATTGTTTATTATAATTAATATTCAGCAATGGGCAGTGTTTTGCCAAAGGCAGTCTCAGTGTAATTAATTAGTTTATATTTATTAATTTATATTTTTTCATCTGAACTCAAAGTCAACGAGTGCCTTCGATATTAATATTTTTATTAGAATTATTAAAAAATAATACTATTATATTCTTTTTTAATATTTTTATAAAATTTAAAATAATATAAGTATATAAAGATAGTAATAAACATTAAAAAATTATATCTTCATAAATGTTTGTTTTAAAGTGTGTGAATTCAGTCAATATCATTCCAATATATTTCACAATGAAAAGTTATATTATTACGAAAGTGATAAATCACAAAATATTGAAACATTTACAAAAAAAATGATTGAAGTTGGTTATAATGTTAAACAAATTTATTGTATTTTATGTCAATTTATAAAGAAATATACTACTTTAAAGGAAGTGAAAGTTAATAATAAAAAATGGATTTCTATTCCATATGTGTCAAATAGTTAAGTTAAGTTTTTTAAAAATACATATAATGATTTACTAAATGTTTCATTTTATATTCCATGTAATGTTATTAAATTGGTAAATAATTTAAAAAATATTATAACTTTCAAGCAAAAAACTAATAGAATTTATCAAATTTTATTATGTAAGGGCACTGTTATGTACGTCGATAAATCAAGATGCAGTCTTGAGATAAGTATAAAAAAGCTTTAATTATTATGTAAATGTATAAAGAATAAGAGTAATAATGATTTAATAACAGCTTCTGCTTTGTTTGATCATGCAAAAATGTAAGTTTATTTTCAATTTTGATCTTGGAAATGCTAAGATTCTTCATGAGGAGAGAAACCATAATAAAGGAAGAATTAAGAAGACAATTTTTATAAATAGAAATAGGTTATCTACAATTAATTTGACAATTTCCCAACATTAAAATTTAGGAATCTTGGAATATGACTACATTTATTTCCACTGTATTAGAATTTAAATGATTTTCAATTAAAGTAGGTTATGAAATTAACTGAATATACTTCTGTGGTTTGTTATTGCTTTTATAAGTATATTATCACTGTTATAATTTATTATTTTAGTGCAATATTTATTCCATAACAGTCATTATATATATATATATATATATATATATATATATATATATATATATATATATATTTATGCAAATTTTACTGTATTTTGATATATATATATATATATATATATATGTATATATATATATATATATATATATATATATATATATATATATATATATATATATATATATAATGGATAGTAAGTATGCCAATATCAACATCACAGGGCACCACTAGACATATAGTTATGGAAGAGGTAGTATGGCAGGGTATAAACAGAAAAGAAAAAGAAAAAAGGGGTGGTGGTATAGGTGTTATAGTGAAAAAAAATTAAATATTGTTAAATGTCAAGAGCATTTGTGGTTTGAAATAAGGTTGGGTAGAGAAGAATTGATGATGGCTGTAGTATATATAGCCACAGGAGATAGTCAAACTGTAATGGAGTGGAACAGTAGTATATATGAATGCCTAGTTAAGGATATACAGAGGTTTAAAGGAAAGGGGAATAGAATAATGGTTATAGGGGATATGAATGGACATATTGAAGAAATTGATGAGGAGATAATAAGAATATTCAGTTTTTGAAGGAATTTGGTCAAAGAGTAAATTTGAGCATTGGGAATTTATCAAATATGTATGAGGGACAATACACATGGTCTTGAAATAATGTATTTCACACAATAGATTATGTATTGGTAGAGAAAGAGGGAATGAATAAAATATGGAAAATTAAGGTGTTTGATAATGAAGAGAGAGTATGTAATAGTGATCATAACTTTATTGTAATAGAAATGGTTAGTATTGTGATGGAAAATAGAAATAAAGGTAGAAACAATAGTGAAAGATGTGGATGGAAAGTGAATAATAAGAATAAGTTGGAAGAATATAAAATAAAAGTTGAAGAAGCCATGGAGCAGTTGGTTGGGAATGAATATAAGGAATGGTGTGGTGAAATAGAAAAAGTGGCAAATAGGGTTTTAGTTGAGAATATACAGAGGAATAAAAGTAATAAAAATGGGAGTTAGTCAAAGTATAAAAGAGAGGAAAGAAGAATGCAGAGAATATAAGTGTGCTATTAAGAATAAAGAAAGTGAAAACGATATTAATGCTAAATGGAGAAAGTACTTAGAAAAGAAGAAGTTGGCTAAAATGGATAATTATAGAGAGAGGATGAAGTTAAATAGTAAATTGTTGGAGGATATTAATAAAAGTGGAAGAGATGGGAGTAAAAAAATTTGGAATTACATTAAAAGGAGAAATGTAGGGGAAAGAGATATAGTATTAATAGATGATGAGGAAATAGAGTGTAGCTCTAGAGAAGAGGTAGAGAGAATCTTAAATGGATATGTAATGGATATAGAAAAGATGTTAGATGTAAAGAAAACATGAAGGCAGATAGTAATGGGAATATTAGGTTCACAAAAAATGAACTGAATAAGGCAGGGAAGAGATTGAAAAGTGGAAAAGTGAGAGGTTTAGATGGATTGGCAGCAGAGATGGTAATAAATTTAGGGCATAGAGCAAAAGCAAAGTTATTATCATGTTTTAATAAGATGGCACAGAAGAGAGTTTTCCGGGTAGTTGGAGTAATACAAGATTAAGATTATTATTTAAAAGAAAGAGTAAGGATCATAGAAAGTTAAATAATTATAGACCGATAGTGGTAACATCAGTCTTATATAAAGTTTTCTCATATATGGTAGCTGGAAGAGTTGTAAAATGGATGGAAGAGAATAATGTAGTGGGGGAAATGCAAGGAGGTTTTAGGTCAGATAGGCATATAGGAGATAGTTTGTTTGTAGTTACACAACTTATGGAGATGAGTAGGAATTCAGGTAGATCATTATATATGAGTTTTATAGATATAGAGAAAGCATATGATAGAGTAAATAGAAATAGATTATGGGTAAGGTTAGCCAATTTGGGAATGGATAAAGCTTTAGTAAATATTATTAAGAAATTATATGAAAATAATTATTATACTTACCAATTAGGGGATATAGAATCAGTTAAAGTTAAAAATGGGGTGGGATTAAAGCAAGAATGCCCTATGTCACCTATTTTGTTTTTCTTGTTTTTGAGTGAAATGGAGAAAGCAATAGAAAGAGTAGATAGAGAAGTAGAAATACCATTAATAGGTGGCAAGGGAGTATATACTTTGTTGGGTCTTTTTTTTGCAGATGATATCTTTTTGTGTGCAGAAAGAAGAGAAGATATGGAAATTATGTTGAGGACATGTGCAAGGTAGGTAAAGAGATGAGGATTAAATTTAGTGAAGAAAAATCAAATATAGTGATGGTTAATACTGGGGAAAGAGAAGATGTAGAATTTTTATTGGGGGATATAAAGTTAAGTGTGGTGGATAGATATAGGTATTTGGGAATTATCTTATGTAATCAGGAAAATTGCTTGGATGAATGGGAGAAAAAAATTGGTAAATGAAGCAAAGAAAAGAAAGGGTTTGGTAAAGAAAAGAAAGGGTTTGGTAAAGAAACTAACAGTATTTTCATATAATAAATATGATGTAGCTAGAATTGTATGGAAATGGAGTTGCAGTAGCAGGGTTAACATATGGTAATGATGCATTGTGTGTTAGTAAAAGGGTTTTAGATTATTTAGAGAAAGTACAAAGGGAAGTAGGAAGACATGCATTAGATGCAGAGATGTGGACAGCAAAGGAGGCAATTCAAGGAGAAATGGGATGGTCAAGTTTTTATATGAGAGATGCAAAAAGTAAAATGAAAATGTTTGGTATGTTGGCAGTCTATGGATAGTAAAATAATAGCCAAAATAGTTTTTAATTGGGTTATGAGTAAAGGGCAGGTAACAAGATGGGTGAGAAAGGTAATGCGGTATGCAAAAGATTTGGATAAAGAATTTATATCAGTATACTTGTATAAAAGGTGGGATGATTGTGTTAGAAGGATTGTTGAGTGTTATAGTGGTAAGGAATGGAATAAAAGAATAGAAGCATTAATAAAAAATAGGGAGTTGGAGAGATGGAGAACTAGTATGGAGGGTAAGAAGAGTTTAAATATATATATATATATATATATATATATATATATATATATATATATATATATATATATTATATATATATATATATATATATATAACATAAAGTAAATAGAATATTGGATGAAAGTTAATTTATGATAATAGTAAGGAAAGTAGTTTATTGTTTAAGGCTCGAACAGGATCGTTAGCAATCAGAGAATATACATGTAAATGGAAAACTATGGGTGATTTAGTGTGCAAATTGTGTAAGGAAGGTATAGAAAATATTAGGCATCTGTTGACTGAATGTAAATGCTTGAAAGCAGAAAGGGTACAGATAATGAAGTTATGGGAGAATAGATATGAACAAAGTGATTATACAGAAAGTGAGTTATTGGTTTTTATGCTGGGTTTGTGAAAATATAAGGGTGATTTAGATATAAAGGCCATAGAGTTGACAAAGATTATGTTGTGGAAATGGGATGGGGCAGAATATGGGAAGGCTTAGAGTGGGAAATGGAAAATAAAGTGGCTAACAGGTTTATTTGGGCATAATTGCTGAGATATTCTTGACTTCGTTTAAGGAGAAGCCAAAATACATCACATCACATCAGTATGAGGGTTTACTAGCGAGGTTCTTAAGTTTAATAGTCCAAACAGCTACACCATTAATGATAGACATTTAAAATTGCTTCTAAATCATGAACAACAGAGATTTTTTTCTAAATATCAATTGTCAGAATAGATAATAGTAAATAAATTCTAAAACTAATCTAGTAATAAAGAAAATAAAATTTATTAACAGTTCAATATAATACACTAACATATATTGATTGAAATTACCATTTTTGGGTTGACATATATTGCATTTGATATCTGGCAGCCTCTGAATATTATTACTTGCAAAAACTTACATTAAGATGCTGTATGATCTCTAAAGATTATTGTGAAGTAACTTTGTTATATATATATGGTTCTGTTGCATATGTGTTAGCTAAGTCAAAATATGTGCACATATATATTTCACTTTTGCATTAAAGAACAAGCAATAACAAAAAAGCTTACATAAACTATAAATGTTCATAATGTGTAGTTCATTACAAAGTGCAGACTTATATACTATGCATTTGATATCTCCACCATATTAAAACAAAACAACAATAAATAGCCTCTAACGACTTGTGTACAAAGTAAAATAAAATTCATGGGGAGAAATGTCTTTGAATCTGAAGTCTAATGAAAATCATTAATGAATATCTCAAGTGGAAATGGCATATCATGGGAAGGCAAGTAAACATATACACCATTAAAGTGTGGCGAATAAAATGTCTATTGAATTAGTATATAAAATGCACACATGTATATACACCAATCTTTAATTTCAGATGCATTTGTGAAGCAAACAAAATTGCTTACAAATTTAAATACAAGAAAATCAATAATAAAAGAATTTTAAAAATATTTATAGAGTAAATAATTTATACATATCTTTTATGCATATATAACAAATAGTGAATCATTCTGTTCAAATTATATATTAAATAAACTCATTAAATATTTGACATGGAATGACAAATTTTCAAAATTTTCAAAAGTCACCATTCAGGCTTTTAGCATTTTTGAAATATACTTATAGCTATCCATTCAATATTTTAAGAAAATCTTGGAAAACTTATGAAATTATACTAGTAATTAAAATACCAATTATGATTTAATTAAATACTATCGGAGCATTGATTATGGATGTGATTTGTTTTAAAACTGAATTATATTTGTTTTGTTTTTGGTGGTTTTTTTACTTATATGAAATTACAAGCGTTACCAGATTTAAATACATGGATCCTCTTTTTTCCATGATTAAAACAATGGTTATTATTTAATATAATATGAGGATAAATGAAAATTTATAAATGAGAATTAAAAACACATTTACCAATATTATGTATTCAAAACAGATACTAATTGCACTTCAGCTTTTTAAATGAAGAAAGAGAGATGGGTCTTGCATTTATTTCTGATAATGTCAGCATTGATTATGGAGAAAGAGACAATAAGAAAAAAAAAGTAGTTCATTTCTAATTCAAGTCATTAACAAATATTCCAATTGAATTCATTTAAATCATAATTAAAATGTTTAAATAATAGCATAATATTATTTGTTTAACATTATTTCAAGATTAAATATGAACATAATATTAAAGTATTGAAAACTTCATATCATATAATAACTACCAAAGCTTATATTAACTATAGAATTTACAATTTGTTGTCAAATCATTCTCTATCTCTGTCTCTCCCTCTCTTTATATATATATAATATATATATATAAAGAGAGGGAGATCACTCCATTCAGTCAATTTGTCTCAAGTTTTTTTAATATATTTTAAATACTTATAACTTCTTTGGTTTTAAGATCATATATTTATTTTTATTTTTTGCTTTTTGTCCCCTCCCCCCAGAAATTTTAGACATATTTTTTTCTAAGATTTCATAAATAATAATAACATGTTTGATTGTGTATGCACATTAACTATGATTTCTGTCTTTAAAATCTACTTTAAAATTAGAACAAAAATTAAGTAATGTTAAATTAAATTAAATACACTTTATTTAATTTTGTTTTTCTTTTTATTTTCTTAATAAACTTATAGTCTTTTTTGGGTGATTAAATATTTTTAAACTTTTCTATTATACCTCAAAATTCTTTAATTACTCTTATGTCTCTTCCTATTAATTGAAATTTTTATTAAAAATGAAGCTTTACATTAAACTAAAAATTTATTCTTTTTTAAAATTTTAATTTTAGTAGATTATAGTATGTAATAAACTATATTTAATCTTTTAGAATTCTCATTTGATTTTTTTTCTATTTCTAATATCACATAATTTTTTCACATTTAATAAGTACACTTTTAATTACTATATTCAATCTTTTACTTTTGATATCTATTTTCATAATTTTAATTTTGTTATCTGAAATTCTGCTATATCAAAAAATGTAATAAAATAACTTTTTATTTTCATTGTAAATTTTAATGTTTTTTAAAATAAAGCTCACTTGCTTCATTGAATAAAACTCTGCATCCTATTTCTAATAATTTATTCTTCAATTAAATTATTTAGTCATGCAAATACTTTAGCTTGTATATACATTATACAAAGTATTTCAATTTATTCTGTATATTTTTTAAAAGTAATTTGTAACTTTTTTTCATTTTCTAAATATTTTGTAGCTCCTTAATAGTATCTTTCAAGTTTATATTATTTATAAATTCTAAACAGATTATATATAATAATTTTAGATAAGAAACACAAGTTATTATTAAAGTTATAATAACCAATTTTAAAGACATAATATTGTTAAAATAAAAAGGCAATTACCAGTTGTTAATGAAAGCTCAAATACAAACATAGGTATCACTGAAGAAGATAACAGAATTGAGACTTCAATTTTAATAGTAAAATATAGACATAACTTAATTTATATAAAACATTAAAATATATATTAGATTTAATTAAATTTAAAGATAATGATATTTTGTTCAAAATTCTATAAATAATAAAAAAAAACATACTAATTTTTAGAGTAACATTAAAATTGATTTGAAATTTTAAATGATAAAAAAATACAATGGTAATTGCAAAAAAAAAAAAAGAAAGAACTGACATAAAATATCAAAAAGCAACCAGAAAAGACAAAGAGAAATCTTAAAGTAGTATTATATAATAGTTGTCTAAATCGCATGTTGTTAATAAATTGGTAGTAATTGATAGTTTGCTAGTCTTTCACATGTGCAATTGTCTCTCAGACAGCCAATCAGATTTTAAATAGCTTTCTTAAGAATGAACAGGCTTCGACACATGACATAGATTTTGATAAAAAAAGGATGATACCAACCTTTTCTCAACTTAACTTTTTATATATATAAGCCAGTCTTAAGCATCTTGGCCTGAAAGCTTGAATATATAAATATATACACTTATCATTCATTGTGTTATTAATTTAAGATATTACGGCACGGAATCTCAGATTTACTACACCACAATTTTCTAGATGTTAATATAATTTATCAGCAACATATGTAAATAATATTTGTCTAAGTCACATGTTGTTAATAAATTACTAATAATTGAAAGTTTCCTAGTCTTTCACATGTGCAATTGTCTCTCAGACAGCCAATCTGATTTTAAACAGCTGTCTTAAATTAATAACACAATGAATGATAAATGTATATGTTTATATATTCAAGCTTTCAGGCCAAGATGCTTAAGACTGGCTTATATATATATATATATATATATAAAGTTAAGTTGAGAAAAGGTTGGTATCATCCTTTTCTTATCAAAATCTCTGTCATGTGTTGAAGCCTGATCGTTCTGAAGACAGCTGTTTAAAATCTGATTAGCTGTCTGAGAGACAATCACGCACGTGAAAGACTAGCAAACTTTCAATTATTACCAATTTATTAACAACATGTGATTTAGACAAATATTATTTACATACATTGCTGATAAATTATATTAACATCTAGAAAATTGCGGTGTAGTAAATATGAGATTTCATGCCGTAATATCTTAAATTAATAACACAATGAATGATAAGTGTATATGTTTATTTGTTCAATCTTTCAGGCCAAGATGCTTAAGACTGGCTTATATATATATATATATATATATATATATATAAAGTTAAGTTGAGAAAAGTTTGGTATCATTCTTTTCTTATAAAAATCTGTCATGTGTCGAAGCCTGATCATTCTTAAGACAGCTATTTAAAATCTGATTGCCTGTCTGACAGACAATCATGCATGTGAAAGACTAGCAAACTTTAAATTATTACCAAAGTAGTATTATAATATTTTCAAAAGATTAAAAATTAAAATAGCAATTTTTAAGAAGAATCTTAGGATTAAATTAAAGTTCTAAAGCTAAAAAAATTCACTAATAACTTCCAATAAATATAAACAAAATAATAAAAAAATCATACAGGGGGTTTAAAATATATAGAGAAGAATTATATCATCAAATAATGACCTAAAATAAAGTCATTATTTATGTTAAAAAACTCTCTACAATAAAAGATTGCTTAAAATTAGTCTAGAAACTATTTCAAAAGGTAATTCATAATAAATTATAACACTGCATTAAATTTTTACAGAAAACAAAAGATTCAGCAATAAAATTGTTTCCTGAATTATGTCAAGTAATATCAGAAATATGTAAAGCTTATATACTGATAGAAATTTATATAATTTTTATGCAAAAAAATGTTTAATATAGCATGTATGCAAACACATAATATATATATATATATATATATATTAATAATTCAAACAAATTTATTTAACACAGCATTCAAAATTAAATAATATATTCTCATGGGAAATTTGAATAGATTGAATGATGGGTAGTGCAAGTTTTTATTTTCCGTACATTTGTATTAATGGTTGTTAACTTTAGCCTGATTCTTATGAGAGGTTTCATGTACGATTGATGTCACTCTAATTCTGTCATTTTTAATGTTACGATAGACATTATAGACACATTAGCTAGGTTTTTAAAAGTTCTGTAAGATTCTGCCCTCTCTTGAATTATTTTACAAGTAAAAAAATCAATAAAACTGCCAGTAAAGCTTAACAAAGAAGAAAGCTTGTCAGTGATTGGTTCTCAGCTGTCAAAGCCATTCTGATTGGCTGGCAAGGACAAAAAAACCACCTAATCAAAGAAAAATGCTAAGATTTTCAATTCGAAAATGATAAACAAATGTTTTAGACCATTATAAAAGTATTTTTTGACCAATTATAATTATTTTAGTAAAATAATGCTAAAAATATAATTATTTTAAAAAAATATTTATTTTTCTGTAATGTAAAACTGAAAAAAAAATTATGTCAGCAACTCTTTTTAATTCATTACTAAGTTTAGCTTTTAATTTGACACTATCGAATATATCTACAATAAACAAATAGAAATTTATTTTTGAAAGAACTTTCATTCACTTTCATAACCTGACAAATTATTAATATAATTTTTACAAATGAACCTAAAGTGAATATGATATTAAAAGATGAATATATTTTGACAATTGACTTTGTCTTCAGCTTGTGAATTGGCCAATTAAAAGTTTTGATTTTTAACTCACTCGGCCAATAATATAGCACTTCTGGTAAAGAATATATTATTTAATTTTGAATACTGTGTTAAATAAATTTGTTTGAATTATTATTATATGATTTAAAAATACAGACATTTAATGGTTATATATATATATATATATATATATATATATATATATAATACAAACAAATATATTAACACAGATTCAAAATTAAATAACTATTCTTTACCAGAAGTATTCATTCACTGACAATCTTATCAACTGTTAATACAAACGACAAAAAATAAAACTTGCATTACCCAATAGATTAATGATGGGTAATGCAAGTTTTTATTTTTGTACGTTTGTATTAACAGTTGATAAAATTGTCAGTGAAACAATTGAAAGTACTTCTGGTAAAGAATAGATTATTTAATTTTGAATACTGTGTTAAATATATTTGTTTGAATTATTATTATATAATTTAAAAATACAGACATTTAATGGTTGTAGTTATTTATATATATATATATATATATATATATATATAAATATATATGTACAGGTATTGTACTATTACATATATATATATATATATATATGTAATAGTACAATACCTGTTATAGAAAATATATATAAAAACCTAAATAATTAACGGTTTAAATTCTTTTGAAGTGCTTTTCATTACGTAGTAAGCCTCATCAGCTTTAACAGAATTTCAATTTTTTTTAAACTTAACATTACATATATTTCCATAAGCTGTGTATGGACATATTTGCAACTTGCCTATTAATAACATCATCCTTATATTTAAACTACAATATTGTTTATACCATTAATCATATATGTTTATATACATATTCATTCTAATTAAGACTATGCTAAAAATATTCATAAAATAAATTCCTGCTATGTAAAACCACTTGCAGATATAAAAACTGGTTCCAGAAAACTTGGAGAAATAAAAACAGTCTCAATGCTATTTTCTACACAAATATAACTAGATCTATCACTTTATTTTGCTATCATATTTTTATATAAAAAACAATTTAACATGTTTGAAATAAAGTTGATGGATTGTAATTTTTTGGATAATGGAAAAGGTCAAAGTCTATAAAAAAATACAATTTTTAGTTTTAATCATAACATTCCTTAAAATGCATCTCAAAGTTTTTTAAAAAATAAAAAAATAAATAAAGAAAAACTTATAAAACTAGAATATATATTTAAAATAAATTATAATTAAATAGACTGACTTAACATTAGTAAAAAAGTTATATAAAATTAGATATGATCACTTACTTATAACTTGTTTATTGAGTACAAATTAGAACATACAAACTGGCTGAAAATATATTTAGATTGGAGATTGGGGCTAGAAAACCAACAATCTTAGATATACTAATGATCCCACACTCATAGTCAAAAATGGATAATATAGTATAAAATTTATAAAGCTAAGGATCAGAAGAAAAACTAGGATTATAAAAAATTTTAAAAAAT
Organism: Epiperipatus broadwayi; assembly: GCA_028023455.1. Classification (NCBI taxonomy): domain Eukaryota; kingdom Metazoa; phylum Onychophora; class Udeonychophora; order Euonychophora; family Peripatidae; genus Epiperipatus; species Epiperipatus broadwayi. Next base: position 4,444,404 of record JAQFVV010000008.1, on the reverse strand, counting down.
AAAAAGCATGATCAATAGATGATTTTAAAAATGGTGGTAAATTTATATAATAAAATCATTGATGGTTTGCCTTTTTTAATACTTCATTGCCAACAAAAAAAAATTCTGGAGCTTAATACAGAAAGACTTTAAATGAAAATTCTAAAATAACAATTTAAATTAGAATATTTTTTGTTGTACTTTATGGATGTGAAAGTTAAATTTCAAAAAAGACTAATTAAGGCTTTTTAAAAACATTACAGCTAGCAAAAAAATAATATTTTTTGATTAGTTTATATCTGAATTATTGCTAGAAGCATTAAAAGAATTAAAAATTGTTTTATTTGATATTTAATTTATTTTAAAGTGCATATATCTTGAAGATTAAAAAAAAGAAAACAATAAGCACTGAGATGGGATATATCACGGTAATATATATACCATTAAAGCATAAAGAGCTATGTTGTTTTGGAAATATGCCATTTATATGATAATTTACCAGAACCTAATTCTAATAATAATCTATGCTTAATTCTTATTTAAATAATTGCAGTTTTTGATTATTAATACCAGACTAACACCGATGTTAGTTGTTTTATTGTCAATATAAATGCCAATTACTATTAAAAACCCAGGTTAGAAATTTCAAACATTATGAAAAAGCATACATAAACCTATCTATTTGAATATCTAATTCTAAAAAAAAGCATTTAAAACTATGAAAAAAAAACAACAATATTTAATTAATTTTTTTTTATGGATTTGATCTTTTAGTCCTTTAATATTTTTTACCTAATAAACATTTTAAAAATTATTAATAATAAATTTTTGTAATATATGCATTTTTAATATCTTTTTTATGTAATTATTACAAAATGTTATCATCAAAAATTGCCTTAAACTCCATTTTAGATTAATAATTGAAAAAGGTTGTGCTACAATAATAAACACCTAATATTTTTAATCAAAAATGTCTGTTAGGTTTCTTTTTTAATAAAAAAATATGTACACACACACACACACACACATATATATATATATATATATACCACTGAAAATAACTAGAGTATATAGTTATTCTAAAATGTGACATATGTATTTCTTTAAACAACTCAACAACAACAAAACATTCAATTATAAATAAAATGCACATATACACAAAAAAAAACTTCCGATAAGTTGCACAACAAAAAAAAAAGGCATCCAAATCAATTCCTATTTTAATTTATTATCATTGATAGATGGTGCTGCTTTTTAAGTTTTAGTTCTCAGTTACAAGTTTCTAATTAATTTCATAAATTACATATTAGTAATATAGATGTAATAATTTTTTCAAAATTAGTGAAGTAAATAAAAAAGGCATATTTGATAAGATAGTTTTTTAACTACAATTTAATCTTCTGGAAAAATATTTTAGGTCTATTATCTAATTTAATAGAGGCAGGATAACTGGTTAATATGAATATTGTTAAATTTTCTATGGGAACACATAAGATTACAAATATCAACCTAATAACAATGTGAAGATAAAATACGATGACAAGATTTTATAAAATAATATCAAAAGACATTGCAGATCTTATATTTTCATAAACATAGCTTTAAAAATAATATAAGACCTTTTAGAACAGGAACCAAAAAAAAAAACCACTACCAAATATTTGAGATAAATTTAATTCAATGATACTTTTGGAAATTATTCAATTTTTTCAAATGCTTTTTTACCAATAGGTTTCTCATTTTTAGCTGTTATTGATACTATATATTGATTATATAAATTTACAAAAGAATTATTATATGAAGTTCTCAGCACAGACAATATGTGTAATAGTATTCTGCAAATAGTTGACTATCCAATTCTTGATAATTTGTCTTTGAAATTATAATACCAAGCAAAAAAAAACTAATTTTTAAGACAACTTACTACATTTAAAAACTTTGTAATTGTCATGGCACATCAACATAGTCAAAACATATTTACTGGTGTATATAAAAATACTTGAGTAACACTACAAGATTTTCAAAACTAATACTGGGCCTTTGTTATAGTAAATCATCATAGACAAACATAATTATCAGATTATTTTAAAATGCCATTTAAAACTATACAATAAATGATTTTAAAAAGCTATTAAAGACCTTTGATAATGTTATTAATTCAAACCAATATATCTTAAAGATACATCACTTTCAATATTTGGAAATATCTATGAGTTTAAAGTAAAGCTACATAATAACATCGATTTATAAAATATGCCAAAACAAATTACAAACCAAAAAAGCAGCATTGATAATATTGAGGAATTAAGCCTCAATCTTTTCAATGTAGTCTCCATTATGTTGAGTAATGAATTGTGTCAAAGCATGATAAAATTGTTATAACAAGATTAATATAACCACACACCTGTGGCTAAAAGATAAATCTCAGATGCATATAAATAAAATTACCATTATATCTCTAGAAAAGAAAAATAATCTGTAAATAAATAAAAATCAATCTAACATGGAAGACAATAATAATTACAAAGAAAAACAATATGTGTTAAATATCAAGTAATTCAATGAAGTGAACTATAATAAATAAAATATCAACAGAAGTGACACTTTAATTTTGTTTAAACCACAAATCCAAACAAATACAAATGAAAATATTTATCAAACCAAAAACATTAAAAAAAATCTAAAAAAGAATTATCTTGAACAAGGACCAAAATGAATTTGCAGAGATTTCAGGAGATGACTTAAACATCACCATTTGATAACAATTATCTAACATACATCAACAACATAACATCCATACCTAATGATACATTAGCAACACAAATAGGTAACTTAATATAACAAAAAATCTTCAACATTAAAATAAAAAAATGTACAGTATAATTTAAGTTTTAAGTAAGTACACACTATGAAACTAAAAAGTATGTTTAATATTAGAGTCCTTGAATTCAATTTCTAAAAATTTCCAATTAGTGAAATGGCTAGACAATATATATATATATATATATATATATTGTCTAGCCTAGCACTAGATATGGAAATATATACCAAACCATATATATATATATATATATATATATATGGTTTGGTAGAAACAAAAAATTTGATGTATTACAAGTTGATCATTCTATATACCTCAATAGAATGGACTACTAAGCAATGTAATCACATCTTTAGTGGGAACAAGAGTCCTGCCATTCATTCTTTTAAAACATTATATATTGATTATCATTCACTAATACTCACAAAATGGTAATTAAGAGCAAAAGTATATATCTTCCCAAACTATAAAACAATGAATAGAATAATTCAAATTACATACTATTTGTAACTTCCTCATTTCACTGGAGATTTTAACATTATGTATACTATTTTGAATGTAATAATTATACTTTATTAACATTCCAACTAGAAAAAATTAAGAGTTTCTGCTAGATAATGTATTGTCATTTAATAATAGTAGATACTCATTACTTACATATCTAGTTTTCTATTTACTATTACTATATCTTTCACTGAAAATGCAATAAGTCCCTCCTCAGACCACTTGCCAATAAAGGCTACTCAAAATCTAAGTTATACTTATCATTCAATACAACATAAAATAGTATTTTCTTAAATGTACTAGGACAATGGAATTTCTATTCTCAGAAATTTTCATTCTACTTTTAAAGGTGAAAGGCAAAAAATTAGAGCTTATACAGAACATATACTTTCTCACACTATAACCTATACCACTTAGTCCACATTCCTCTTACTTGACTCTTAATTATCACTGATGAATTGTACAAAAGAATAACTCAATGTAGACAATAATCAACTTATAAAAAAATAAAGAAACTGAACAAATTCACATGTGATATATTGAAAAAGTATAATCATACATTTGTCAAGGCAATATATCCTATAAGATCTAGGTCAATAATCTATATCAAGAGCCCCTATCACAATATGGTTGTTACTGGTAATAATATGATTACATTTATCCATACATACTTTAGGATTTATTGCAGAGAGCAGTATTTAAACCCTCATATAATTACTTTTGAATTACAGATAATCAAACAATATTAAAACCCGAAGGGTTTTTACAAAGTTTGGAGAACATGCCCAAATTCTCCACTCAGGATTCTTAAAAATACTAAAGTTTTTATATTTGCACATGTAAATCTTCTTATCTCATCATATATTACAGTCTCTTCATATATTATGGACATTACTAATTTCCTATTAAAAGAATTACATAAAATTTGAAGTTTGTGTTCAGTAGCAATTACTCCATTTATAAAGAGACATGCGTGAATTATTCACAATTCAAAATATAAGGTTTATATTCCTGGGCTCATAAGAAATCAAACAGCTTGAAAAGTATTAAAAAATAAAATGGAGTCATACCTTTTACTATTGTTGTCTCAGTCACAATTTTCTAAAAAGAATTACCAACTGAACAAGCAATATTTTTGACACTATACAAAATTCAAAACATATATCCCAAATGGCAGTACAACTTGACATAGAAAAGCTTTTGACTTGGTACTAATTGATATTCTTATGCAAACAATGAAAAAACTACAATACCTAAATCTATTTTATATGTAGTTACAAATTTATTAATAAAAAGAAAAATAGATATTAACTTAACTGGATAAATATCTTTATCATTTAACACACACCAATTGATGCCACAAGAATCACCAATTAGTGCTTTCTTATTTATAACATTCATAAATCAACTTCTCAAAGAAAAAATTTTCCTAGCATCTACATACCTACACTAGATCATAGCATAGCCTGCATAGCATACATGGACAATGACACAGTTTTATTAACAACAAAAAAAATGTACATTAAACTCATGAAGATCATATTACAAACTCCACAAACTTAAATTCAATGTAGATAAATTATATTCATGGTATATTTCAGAGAAAATCTATTATATATTTAGGATTCCTATTTTTATTGAGAAATATGGCTACATGGAAAAAATATAAAATAAAGTGCTGCATGCAATAGAACACACCATATCATCTCTCTATAAAGCATATATCTCACTATATTTTAAAATAGTTAGTTCTTTAATAAGATCACATACTACTTATTAATTATAACCATATCAAAATCATTTATATCGTGTTTATTTACTGTGCAAAAAGTTCTTGCGGAGAAGAAAAACAGACACCATTTTGTTTAGAAAATTATAATTTAATAGTACTTAGCAGTTTAGGATTGCATTTAATTTTTGTATATAGAAAACAAAAAAACATTTAACCTCATAATGAAGTGATAGATTTAAAAAAGAAATAATAATGGATCATATGGATAACACTCAATGGAACAACAGAGGCATTTGAACAAAAAGCAGAAAGAAATTATAGCCTCATACAAATCATGACATGATTATTTTCACATTTTGTAACATACAATTTTAGCACCAATTATCCTAATGAAAAATGTTAAGAGGATTTTTCTCTAAGATAAATAATTCTATTAAAAAGCATATACTTTTCTAAATCTATATGTAAATTAAGATATAGTCTCCCATGTTTGATATTAATAAAAAGAAATTAGTAAGAAGATTTAAGTACTGAATTCTTGACCAAAAAGAATTTGATTTTATGATAAAAATGTGGTCACTATCTATCCTTATTTTCTTAGATATAAAAAAAACTTTGTCATCATAAAATTATATATGAACTATGTTACAGGAAAGAAGAAGAATCAAAAACATATTATCTTTGAGTGGAATATTCTACAGTATTTTCAGTTATACATCAGAAAAATAGTTCAGAAATAGAATGTCACAATACATGCAATCATTGAATCTTTCCCAAAAGTTTCTTTTGCAGAAATAAGATGTACTGCATCCATATTATATGATATAGTACAGAAGATATACTTTCCTTTATTACAATTATACAAAAAGACATCCTAACACATTTAAAAGCAAATTAAGATACAAGAAAACAAAGACATAATAAAATTACATCACCAGACATATGTGCACACACATGTTTTTATATAAATGAGTGCTTTCTCCTATAGTGGGATGTTCTAACTATGATCTCTATTTTAATGTAAATAAACAATGAATATGGCGATAATGTGTACACTTTGCATTACGTTTTTAGATTTAACAAACTTTTATAATTTTTGTTTGGAATGCTGACTTTATCAAATGAACCAATGGACTCTGCCCTTATTAATCTGTAATAGCCCTTAAATTGTCAATAAAGTTGCTTTTGAAAACTAAGGATCACCACTGATATATATATATATAAACCAAATAAATAGAATGAGTAATAAATAATACTTATTAAAAATTAAGGAAAAAACAAAGTTGTTTTTAATATAAAAAAGGGGAAAGGGGACAATTAATTTTTTTATATATTTTCAAATAAGAATTTAATTAAATTAAAAGAAATATATATATATATATTTAAATTATAATGAATAAAATAATAAAATGAATTATAATTTGTTTAATTTTAATGGAAAATTTAAATCTTACATAAAACAACAAATCTTATTTTCTACATTTATAGTGAGCAACTTATCTTTTAATCAAAGTTTACCTATAATAAAAATAATTAGTAAGTAATAAATTTTAATCCAATGGCCAGTCTTCAAATAATTTTTTTGTATCCACTAACAATCACTTTCTATGAGCTATAAGGATATATTTAAACCTCTATTTATATACAACTGATTTCTTCATTACTGGTTTTTATAAAAATATTAAATTCTTGTTGTGTATAATTTTATTAAATACATTATTTTCAGAATAATAAAATAAAAGCAAAACTAGAAAAAGTAATACCAAATAGAACCTTACATTTTATGTAATTTCTATTATCAATTTTAATAGACAGGGTACGAGCACAGACTTTCACACGACCCACCACTCTCCACACTATCTCATAACACTGATACACCTGAACACACATATGTCGAAAAGATAAATAATCACCAATATACATATTTCATGCTAAACCAGCAATCATCAGTTGGTCCAGATTACCATCTCTACACATATATGCTACAAGTGCTCAGATATATATTAAGATAGCAAATCCTCCTACTTTAATGGACAGACTTCAATGTACTCCACACTCCAACTCTTCAACTGTCCATCCAATTGAAAATCTGATGATGGAATGCTCAAAGGCCACCCTTAGGCTGAGATTGTTGTCAAACCCATGTTGACCTAAAGGTCAATCTGACCCCTCATGTACAGGACATAATCCATTAAATACATATACAAGGGATAAGCAGACATCTCTAATATGTAATAGATGAAATACACAGGCTTATATATACCTGTGACTATATATGTAATAGACAGGGTATGAGCACAGACTTTTACACAACCCACAACTCTCCACACTATCTCATAACACTGATACACCTGAACACACATATGTCGAAAAGATAAATAATCACCAATATACATATTTCATGCTAAACCAGCAATCATCAGTTGGTCCACATTACCATCTCTACACATATATGCTACAAGTGCTCAGATATATATTAAGGTAGCAAATCCTCCTACTTTAATGGACAGGCTTCAATGTTCTCCACACTCCAACTCTTCAACTGTCCATCCAATTGAAAATCTGATGATGGAATCCTCAAAGGTCACCCTTAGGCCGAGATTGTTGTCACCCCCATGTTATCTTAATATATATCTGAGCACTTGTAGCATATATGTGTAGAGATGGTAATCTGGACCAACTGATGATTGCTGGTTTAGCATGAAATATGTATATTGTTGATTATTTATCTTTTCGACATATGTGTGTTCAGGTGTATCAGTATTATGAGATAGTGTGGAGAGTGGTGGGTCGTGTGAAAGTCTGTGCTCATACCCTGTCTATTACATATATAGACACAGGTATATATAAGCCTGTGTCTTTAATCTATTATTATCAATTTTAGTAATTGTTTTTGTAAAAAAATATAATATAATTTAATTTAAATTATTTATTATACAAACTTCAGTATTAAGCCTATTACAGATTACTTCAGACATTATATTAAATAATACAATAAAAACAATGTTAATATATATATATGAAAGAAAATATACATCTATAACTATATTTAAGGGATTTTCTTTTTTCATGTAGAATTCAAAAATGCCTTGTTAATAATTATAAATTGCAATTATTAGAAGCAACATAAAAGATTTTAGTATGTTGAAATACCAAAGCTAAAAAAAGATTAAAATCACAGAGACAGATTTATAGTTATTAATGGAAATATTTAAACTATATGTGATAAATTAAGTTTTTGTTCAAGAAGTTTTACTGATAATAGGCATTACATAGAGTATGAAAGAATTTTTAATTAACTACATAAATATAAAAAAATGTGGAAATAATGTTTTTATGTAATTAAGACAACATAATTTAAAATATTTAAAAAAAAAAACTGATAAATAAATAGATAAATTATTAAATGCAAAACAATGAAATAAAAAAAAGCAAGCTAAATTTAATCTAAATTATTTACAGAGAATATCACATTAAATTATTTAAAAAATTATATAAAAACTAATAAATATGGGTTGCATTTTGTATTTCTAGTTGTAGATTAAGAAAGGAGATTTGATTTTATAAATATCTACACTTTGAGTAATTTGAAATATCTTGAGAGAGACAAAATTTTAAATTTTGAATAATATTTATCAACATGCAATAACAATGATTAAACTAAGCAGTGAGAGATAAAATTAGTTAAGGATTATATATGAAAGAAACATTAAACATCCAGAAAACGTTTTACAGCAGTTTTATGGAAAATATTTTATGGATTAAAATGTGAAGCAAAATAAATAATGTCAAAAAAAAGTTTTCTTAAGTTGTCAAGAATTTGAAAATGTTGATATTAATTTTAGACAAAGTGATTCATAACTTCAAAAAGTATTATAAAAATGAAAACCTAATTAATGTAAAAATAAAATAGTAATAATAATAATAATAATCCAACAACAGCAACAAAAGCAACAATGACAACAACGACAACAACAACAACAACAACAACAACAACAACAATAATAATAATAATAATAATAATAATAATGATAATAATAATAATAATAATAATAATAATAATAATAATAATAATAATAATAATAATAATAATAATAATAATAATAATAATAATAATAATAATAATAATAATAATAATAATAATAATAATAATAATAATAATAATAATAATAATAATAATAATAATAATAATAATAATAATAATAATAATAATAATAATAATAATAATAATAATAAAAGCACTCCATTAGTATTCAGTAGTTCACATAATAGGAAAAAAATAAATATTAATAAAAATAGTTTAAACAAATTTAATAATTGTAAATATCTTATTCAAATTATTAATAAAATTTAAAATATAATAAATGATATTAATTATAAATTTTAATATGTATAGAGGATTTTTGGTAAAAATAATTTTAAAAGAAATTATGCATACTTTTTAAAAATAAATTTTTTTAATAACTACTTTTATTAATGCTTATTTATAAATCTGAAATTTATTCTTTTAATAAAAAACTAATATAGAGATTTTAGATTTCACAATTAACTATAGGTAGATATATATTGGGATTAACTATAAAAGAAAAAAATGTGAAAAACATGGAAAAAAAATATAAAAAACACTAACATCACTGAAGTAATAAAGCAGCTAAAATAAATCTGGACATATAATAACATTAAAACATTAATGATAGATGGATGAATTATATTATAAAATGGAATCTGAAGAGATTTTAAAAGATCTAGAAAGAGACCAGATGTGAGTAGAAATGAGATAAAATAATTAATAATGTGATGGGGAGGGTGGAGTAAATAAAATATAGATTAAAAACAAATCGATTAAATTTAGAAAGATTGTTGACCTGCAATGTATTGATAATAAAATTCAAAAATAATAATAAATATGTTTAATTTTTAAAATTTTAATTTAAAAAATCTAATAATACGTCATTATTAATTACTGTAGAAATGCAGGCTCATAATTTTAATCTGCTTTTTCTTTTTTTATAAATTTTGTCCTAAAATTTAATTTTTAATGATGCATAACTAGATACTTATTTTCTGTTATGAATTAAGTTTTTTTTAAAATGTTTCTGACTTTATTCCTTCATAAATCCTTTCATTTTACGACCAAGTTCTAAATATGTAACCTAGTTCTATTTTTTATTTTGCTTTATCATTTTTTACAAAAATATATTCATTTATTTTTTCTATATCTGAGCATTTTTATCCTAAATTTAATATAATTTTATCCATATTTATATTTTAAAAGTTTTTATTTGGTTTTCTTTTTTTCCCTTCCCTTATTTCTATCATACAACTCTCTGCCTCAGAGAGAATCTAAATTAAGATAATTATCAATTTTTAAAAAAAATTATACATTCAATTGGCCAAATAAACCTTATTTTATAAACTTATTTATACATATGTTTATCATGCTATTCATCATTAGATAAGCAACACTGTAAATAATTAAAAGAACTAACATCCTCTATAATATTCTTTCTTACTTGTGTTCAATACTTAGATCTAAGTGAATTAATTTTTAATACAGATTTCAAATAAATTTTATTAATTAATTAAAATGTTGTTAAAAATATTTTTTATATATTCAAACTCTCTCACTGCAACATCAAAATAGGCAATGAACCTTTTCTACTGTCACTGCTAATTGCTTCTTTTGAAGTAATACTTTAGTTATTTATTTAAATACATACTAATCAAGCAGTAATCTAATTCCTAACTCTAACCCTAGATGGACAACATTGCCATTTTACATTCATTCTAGATTGATCTTTTCATTAATAAGATTAAGTACTGTTTATGAATTCTGTGTAATTTAATTTATAAAATGGCCCTCTAAGATTATTATTGAAGTGAATACTAACTTTTCTTTCTTTTCTATGTATATATTTCAGCAATTACATTCATTTAAATTGCAAGTTTGTTTTCATAACCCTTTTTAAATGCAAATGGTTGTTTAAGACTTCAACATACCTATGTTAAAATAAGTTCATCTATTTAATGCTTTCAACAAAACTTTAACTGCATGTGAAATTACTTTCATCATTTTAAAAACCCTTATGGTTTTTTATCTTAGAATGTTTTATTAAAAAAAAACAAAAACACATAATGTGACAAGAAATACTTTGGGAATAACCACAGAATGTATAAAAAATGAATGAATTAAAATAAAAATAGACGTGACCACATAGTGAAAAAAATTGAAATTGACACTCAATGGACCAGAAATACTTTTGATGGATTCCAAAAATTAAAAAGAATATTTGGAAAAGGCTTAATTTGAGTTGGAATAAAGATGAGTTAAATAAGAATACTGATATATAATTTTTGGAGAAGGATTAAAAAATTGTTTGGCTTTCATTTGAACAGCAATGAACTGATAAATACACGTGCATATATATATATATATCAAATTTAATAAATGATTTATCAGAGATAGTGACAGCTTGAATGATTTTTTATATATATGCTATAATATTTTTTTGTAAATTTAAATGAATGACCATATATATATATATATATATATATATATATAATACTGGCTAGAAATTGAGAAACTAAATACTTAAATGTTCTTTTTTTTTCAGGATTAAATTGGCCTTTCAATTAATATGTATAAATAAAAATCGATAACAAAGTTATCACTATGTTTTAAACTGATATATATATATATATATATATATATATATATATATATATATATATATATATATATATATATATATATATATATATATATATATATATGACCATTTGTTATAAAATTAAACTAAAAAAATCTTTCTATTAATTTTAAATCAGTGAATTTATTTATATATAAAACTTATTTAAATGTTAATTTATTGTTGCAAAAACTAAATCATTTATATTTTAAAAAATTGAAATGTTTTTTTTTTTTTTTAATTTTAAAATATTATATTCATTCACACGTGAAATAAGTTTTACATTTTAATTTAAATGGTGTTTTACGTTAAAAATAAAAATTCAATTTAAGAATTTTATAATTAAAAAAAATAAAACAAACTATCTTACAATTATTGTGATCTAAGAATTTTTATTCAATTAATCTAATATTCCAGACCTGAAAATGCTTCATATTGGAAAAACTGTTAAATTAAATTTACCTTATAAACACCATGGTATTAATAATTACAACATTAATAGAAATAATAAGTTAAATATGTATTATTTCTGTTGTAATATGAAGTATATAACTGTTCCTACAACAATATTTATACTAAGAGAAATTGCATGGTCAGTTTCTTAAGAGGTCATGTGCTATTCAAGTATTCAGATATCAGGCTAAACAAAAAAGTTTCATTCATTTGATTAAATTGAATAGTTTATATATGAATTATTTTTTAAATATATATTAGAAGACTAATAACCAAATATTAATAGAAATTGGAATAAAAAAAGAACTACCAAATATTATAGAAACTGAGAAAGATTAAGTTTTTGGGTCATATTGTAAGACATGATGGATTTTTATAAAATATTTAGGATAACAAAATGTTAAGAAGAAGATTGAGAGGCAAACCAAAAATATCATATATTTAAAACATGATCAGGGAAAGTGAATATTTTTCATATATGGATATAAAACAAATTGCTGAAGATAAAACAATGTGGCTGCAATGATGATGATGATAAAGTGAAAATTGATCCCTAGAACCAAACTGTTATTGTCTTGTTCATAAAAAAATAAAAATAAATAAAAGGAAACTTGAGATAAAACAGTTTTTTTTACTTTATATAATATTGTAATTTCAGATTTTTTTCTTCACTATTGATAACTATGTAATATATAATATGCTTAACATATATAGTGAAATTAAATTCAACAATTATATTAATATTTCTTAAGGCTAAGCGCTTTCTAATGTAGTAATTTATGCAAATCTATGCAAGCTTATTTATATTGTCCAAAAGAGTATTAAGAAGAAATGAAGGCAGTTCAGTGTTTGTGGACCACCAAAAAGAGGCTAATCATGAATTTGAACCTGCAAATACTAGAATAATTTCAACTGAAAGAAATGACATCAAAAGGAAGGTTAAAGAAGCATGGTATATAGCAAGAGATTTGAAGGCAATAAATAGGAGAGATACATGCTTTTCTATTTCAAAGAGATGGACAATATAAATAAGCTTGCATAGATTTGCATAAATTACTACATTAGAAGGCTATGAATATGGAGTTGTAGGCTCTGCAAGCACTTAGCCTTAAGAAATATTAATATAATTGTTGAATTTATATAATAGTAATTTTTTCAAGTTTCATTTACACAATAAGAACAATACCATGATATATAAAACTTCTACAAATCATAAAATGACAGTCATAAATAATATGTAAGAATAAAAGTGATCAAACAGAAAGATCAAATACAGTTTTCTAAAAAAAACAATGAAATATAAATCCCTGCTAAAAATAATAAAATATATTAATATTTATATATCTATATCACCAAAACTTTTTACAGCAGTGCTGCAAGAAGTATTTTGTGGATTAAAATGGGTGCTAAAGGAGTAAAAGCAAATGAAGATTATTTAAGTCATTTAGTTTTTGCAGATGTAGTTATTTTTGAAAATAGGGCTTTAGAGCTTTAGGGAATGTTCCAATAGTTATCAGATGAAAATAAGAAAGTAGCACTAAAGATAAATGTTAAAAAAGACTAAAGTAATGTTCAATGGATTTTTTCAAAATATAAAAATAAAGATTGATTATGATGAAATAGAAGAAGTTAATAACTACAAATATCTTTGTCAGATATTACTACAGATGAAAACATAATGGATGAAATTAATAATATAATTAAACTTGGTTGAAGTGCTTTTGATAGAAATAACTTAATACTAAGAGGAAATATTCCTGTGTTTGAATAGAAAGGTTTTTAATACATGTCTTTTACTAGTTCTTATTTATGTATTTGAGACTTGTACACTTAATAGAAAAGCAATACAGAGACTTCAAACTAATCAAAGAAGTATGGAAAGATGCATGTTAGGAGTAACAAGAAGAGATCGAAAACACAATATATGGGTAAGAGAACAAACTATTGTTACTGATATCATTGAAGGAGATGGTAATAGATGGACAATTGAAATCTCAAACTAGATTCCCAGAGATTTTAAAAGACCCAGAAAGAGATCTCATGTGAAATGGATAAATGAAATAAAAAAGTGTGCATGGATGATGTGGGAGAAAAGATGCTAGTGATCAGAGAAGAAGGATTGAACTTGGAAAGACCTTTATTCTGTAATGAAATGATAATGGTTGACAATGATGATGCTGACATCTATTAGATTCTGACTTCAGTTTATCTGCACATTATTACAATTCATAGATCTACAAAAAAGCCAAAGCCTAACGTGGATACTAAAAATGTTATCAAGCATACATTCAATCATCTGATGAAATAAAGGAGGTCATATTTTATTTCCAAAATAAAAAAAAATGTAATTTATCTATTACAAGCAATAATATTACTTTATTTGTTGTATCTATCTATGGAAAAAGTAAAAATAAAAACAAGTAAGCTAAGAATTTTTGAAGTATGGGTGTTAATCTATGCAGCAATATGCTAAAATGACTTATAATTAGTCATGTTTGAGCAGTAATAAAGATATATGTATCAAATTTTAGCTTGTGCATAAACTTTTTATGGAAATCATAACACTTGGAATCACTGACTAATAATCTGAATGCATTATCTTTTGATGCACTATAGAACCAGTAATGACTATAGTCCTGTAATGACAGATTGGTAGACTCTGGGAATCAAAATCCATGAACTCTGTTTACAATTTCTATATTACCTCTCAGTTGATTAATTATTTGATAATTCATTTTTTTCGTTATGATGAAATAATCGTTTTAGTAGTTTTGAAAATATTAACAAGATGAATATATCAAAGTTAGTGTCTTCAGAAATGCTGGTGATTATTTTTTGTGATAATAATGATTATAATAATAGATTTATGTTACTATTTAAATGTAATGTATTTAAATTATATTATTACTTTTAAAGCTAAACATTTTTTTAAAAATTAAATTTCACTTTTAATAATTACTTAATAAAGTTATATTACAACCTTTATTTAAAATAAAATTAAAAAATCGCTTTGTTTAAATTATTGCTTTATTGTAAAAATATTTTTTTAAAAGTGAAGTTCTTCTTAAAAATATGTTATTTTCATTAGTTCTACTTTATTTTTTGTATAAAATTTACTATTTATTTCTTTTTTTAGACTTTATAAATTTAATAATGATTATATAGTTATTCATTCTAAATAATAATTATAATAATAATAAGAAGAAATTATTATGCAAATATCAACTTCTTTGAAATTGCTTATAATTTTTTAAAAAAATAAAATGACTTAATTAAATTATGAAACATAAAATAGTTTATCTCTTAGGAGTTCATAAAAAGTTTCAAAATCAAAATTGGAAGAGCTAAGTCATCATATATATGTTAAGCTTCAGAATCTATTTCTAGAACTGGCCAGTTTATATAGAATTATAAGATTCCAATGATCATTTTTATTTATTTTTATTATTAAATGACTTCTGAATATTTTAAATACTCACCTTCAATTATAAAATATTTTAGAATGGTTAGTTGCTAAGGAGGTCATGTGTTATTTGAGTAGCAAAAATTATTGATAGAACTTTGATTCTGAAATCTTTAATTCTCAAAAAAAAAAAAAAAAAGCCACCAATTTATCACTAGGCAAAATGATACAAGATATATTAAGTTTGAAAATAAAATTAGAAAATTTTACATAGAGATATTTTTGTTTTGTAGTATCTTTTTGATAGTGAGGTTGGTGCTTGATAAATAACAAAATTTTTGATACAATAAATATTATAACAACAAAACTTTCTTAATTACACTCCTAAAATATAAAATTGAAAATATAATTTTTAGCTAATTATGCTATTATTATTATTATTATTATTATTATTATTATTATAGAATATACGTGGTTTTAAAAACAAACATTCATTTGTTACTTATATTATATTAGAAATCTCTAATTTTGTCAATGTAATAATAAATTAAGTTGCTATCCTGTAAAACAACTTATAAAACTATTTTACAATATAATGTTATAAAGTATTATACAATAGGCAGTGTATTTTAAAAATTTTTTTAATTTCAATTACTAGAAACTGATTATCTTTAGACATTTACTCAGAAATATTTCTAAACATGATACTGCACTTTCTATGGTATGATTTTTTTCAGATTTACCATGTTGTTACAATCTGACATCTGGCACAAATCTATGTGGTAATATGTGGTAATCCATTTTATATCTTTTGATAATACTGCTTAGCTTTAACATTAACAGATTTGTTAATTTGCATCTTCAAACCAAGTGGTGCATATGAAAAGCATAATATAAAATGAATTTCAGTTATATAGTTTTAAAATTTCTGACTGATAAATGTGACAAATTTATTGTATTTATTTAAGAAATTAAGTATTCAGAACAATCCATTTATAAGTTTAGTACAACTCATTTATAATAATATCATATCTTCTATTGATTAATTTATCTATTCAAATTTTGTTAACAGACCTTATATTTGTACAAAATATCTATTAAAATCTTTTTAGCAGTTCTTAATAGTTAAGGTAAAACAGTCTTTAAACAATCCACTGCAGGACAAAATCATCCCACAATTCTCTCTTCCAAAGAAGAATAACCAAAAGAATACCATTACCCACTAATATTGCAAATGTTGAAAAGTTGAAGGTTTAAAACCATTAAAATATCTTGTGACCACCATTGCAAGTGCTTACAAAGAATTCTCATTGATGAAAGCCTCAAGCTGAAAACTTGTCAGGGAATATTGAATGAATAGGCAAATAGGGATTTTATGCACAAACCTTCTTGCATCCATTGATTACTAAGGCTTGCATTTGGTGGCACTACTGTATAGAGAATTTTCTACTGCTATTAAGTTGAAGTTTTACTAATCATCCATTCTTGTTTATCTTCCAGATAAAAATAAATGTATAAACTATATGAAATATTTGAAAAATACTATATTTATCTATGATAATTATGATTAAAGAATCAATTATTTACTACTTACACTTTTTAAAATTAGTTCATTTTTACATCCATAATTTAAGAAGTAATATTTGTTAAAAGTATCAGACATTCTCATGTCATCAATATGTTATAAATATACCAGAATCCTTTAAAATTATTGAAATAATTAATTATAATCTTGAAATATAAAAATATTAGAAACCAACTCAAAAATCTTAAATATCAGATACACTTGAAATCTTATGTGTCTATACATTCTATATTTTATTACAGAAAGAGCAATGTAAGTTATATTCATTAGTGATAGAAATACATACATAAGTTCAATCAGAAATTATCTATATCTATCTTGCCATTACCTTTCCACAATATTTATGAAAGTGATTATAAAAGTAATAAATATTTGAGAACTGTATAATTTGAATAATGAAAGATGCAAAACATTTTATAAGACTCAGCAACTTTAACAAAAGCTAAACAAAATTCCTTTTTCATTATGGAGTCTTTTTTAACTACAAACTAGAAATAAATTCTTAAATGAAATTATACAAAAACATAAAGTTACAATGTTTGTATCAATCTTTTTAATCTAAAAAAATAATAACATAAAACAAGTATAAAACATTCACATACTTTTTTACAAACTTTTTACAAGAACATTTTATGCAGTAGAACTGAGAATAAGTCATCTTTGAGGAGAATTTTTCTAATTAATGAAATTCACATTTGGAAAAAAAAATTATAATAATTTGATTCATTATGTGTAGCAATAATCAAGTTGAATTTGACACATAATAGATTATGAAACATTCTATCTATGTAAAACTATCAATAAGTATTCTCAAAATCATATATTTTAAAATAAATCATTATTCTAATATTGGGATGTGTGTTTTGTATAGTGAATTGTGGATCTACTTGGTCATTTCTGGTGCTTAATCTTTATATGAACGTCTCAATAATCAACCATTCAATTACTTACTTATATCATTATTGTTAATATCTATGCATAGGATGTTTTTTTTCTCTCATGTGTCAAAGCATTGGCCGGGAAGCGAATCCACAAACCCAGGACAACTGCTTGTAAGGCAGCTGTGCTGATCTCTCGACCATCAACTTTTGACAAAATATTTCTTTGAAACATTCTTCCAACAAAAAGTTTACTTAAATGTCAATGCTCTATAATCCTGTCTTCATATTTCTTAGGGATTAAGATAATGTATTAAAGTGTAAACTTTATTTTCTATTTGTGAAATCTTCAGTACTATTAAAGAAGTAAGTTCCTACATTTTGATTTTTTTAAAGGAATAGGTATCATTGGATATCATTATTTACTAAATGCTCTAGCTGGCTTTAGATAATATCTATAACTTAGAAATTGAAAGAAATTTAGAATTTAAAAGGCCTGAAACAGAAAATTAAACCAAAAACATTAATGTAAAAAGTTCAAAGATATAATAATTTTCTCAGCAGTTTATAAGTTGTTCAATTTACTACAATTTATATTATTTAATTAGTATTATTAGAAATATGTTCTTAAACATTTTTATTGAGTAAACAATTAGAAATATACCCCTGTCCATATAAAATAAAGATTTGCAATTTCAATTTTCTTTCTTAAAAAAATTGCTAACAGTAAATAATTTAATGGAAAGTGAATTGCTTTATGATCTCAATCCAGATGATTTTACATTATTATTTCAACAAAAAATGTAATGTTATGACTTTCTTTCATTTCATAATTGCAGTAATAGTATTTTAAATTTGATGATTGCTGATATGAACAAATGTAAAAAGATTAATAAAATTCTCTTCAAAATTATTCACCAATGATATTAATTTGATAATTCCAAAAAAATTCTCACATGATACACTGTGCAGTCATATATTGCAAATGCAATTTCATCTAGAATTCATTTATTACTCAATCTTAGCTCTAAAGTAAAATGATAATAACTTTGTTAAATTAGTTGATAAATAATTTCATCTTTTGAATAAATTAAAAAAGCCTGTATTACTTAGCATATTGGAAAATGATAGATTCAAGAACTAGATTGAAAAGTAAACAATACATCTCTCTCTTTTTTTTGTATGTCAAATGCGTTGACCGGGAAGCGAATCCGGGCCAGCTGCTTGGAAGGCAGCTATGCTAACCACTAGACCACCAACACAATAACTATCTCTTTTTTTCAATAATATATACTTTATTGTACAATAATAGGTTACATGAATTTTACAATGATTTTTCCAGTGTTACAATGGCACGACAGGTCTAATAAATGTGTTATCAGTTAGAAAACTTACAGCAATGTTCCAATAGGTTTACAAGTTATTAGTTATTCGTTACATTTTAATACAGATGATTGTTAATTAAATATTACATAATCTCTCAAAAGTTTATCATAAGATTATTGTAATTACTTGTTTATATATTTGATATATTCTTGAGTTACATTGTTTATGTATATAAAACTTAATTAAATTTATAGACCAATTAGTTACTACTTTTACTGGCAACAACCCACCATAAATTAAAAACTTGGCATAGTTATTACTTTAGTAAATGTAGACTTCTAAAGTAATGATTTATTGTTCAGTTTGACTTCATTTATTTAATTACTACCTGGTTGGCAAAACTTGATTGCAAAAATAAAAACAATCTTATATTTGAAATATTTGTCCTCTGTTTATAAATTTTCTTTTAAAAACAACAATAAAAAAAAAAACTTAACTAGCTTAGATATATTAATAACACATTTATAAAATAATAGCATAAAACTGATACTTTATGTTTTTGTTTATTTATTTATTTTTTTTGCCTTTAATAGTTGTCACTTTAGTAAAACAATTAACCATGGCAGTTGAAACTAATAAATAACAAGCCTTTTGGGACAGTTTAATTAGTATAAACTTTGATGATTCTTTGCGGATTTTGTTTTCAGTAAAAGAATACATACATAAACAAATTACACTTTTTTATACACCACCTTGCCACTTTATTTTCGTTGCCAAAATATGCTTCTATACGCTGAACATTCTATCTGAGAAGTGAATATCTCTAAAAAAGTCAAATGTTCAAGATAATAGTTATATATATATATATATATATATATATATATATATATATATATATATATACTATATATATATATATATATATATATATATATATATATATAACATTTAGAGTGCATTTAATTCATAGCCTGGGGGAGGATGATTTCTTTTCTTTGTTTAAATATACATTGAAATTACCCCAAACCCAAAATTTAACCAGACCAGCCAAGAAATAACAATAAAACTCAACTACTGCTACAAGAAGTGTAAATAACTACAAAAACTACACCATATATATAATATTAAACATTACCCACAAATCCATTTACTTCCCATTCACCCTTAATATTAAAAAAAAACCTCTTAAATAAATTAATTGCTTCAGAATAATAAATTTCTTTTAATATTAAGGGTGGATGGGAAGTAAATGGATTTGTGGGTAATGTATAATATTATATATATGGTGTAGTTTTTGTAGTTCTTTACACTTGAGAAGTCTGCTTGTAGCAGTGAAACCTTTGGTTGTGTTTTATTGTTATTTCTTGGCTGGTCTAGTTGAATTTTGGATTTGGGGTAATTTTAATTATATATTGACTAGTTTAGCTTTATGCTTGTAATGTTTATATACATTGAAGTATGTTCGATTTAAATTTATACATATATATATATATATATATATATATATTGTACCAGTTTGACAGAGAGTCTTATAAGCTGTGTCTCATTCCATATGTACTACTTCAATTGTATGATCAACTGCACTATACAGATTACCACTTTTACCATCATATATAATGTAATGAGAGATTCACAATATTTTGACTATAATTCTGGAGGCATTTAGCCAATGATGAAATATTTATACTTAATGAGCATCAACCATTTTAACAACCTTGTCATTTCTTACCATGTGATAAATTAACTCTCTCTATAATTACTATAGACCAGTATTACCCATAACCATTAGCTCAATCTGTTTTTTGATTATTAATTTTTATAAATCACACATGAATACCCTTATAGAAATTTATAATTACCTTGGAATGCTGCCAGGATTAAGTAGATAGATATTTTAATAAAAAATAATAATTTAATAATACTAAAAAAAAAAATTAAATTAAAAAAGCATTTTCAAATATTACCCCATAACTTCTAAAAATAACTAGCATTTTAAAATACCACCCATTAACTTCTCAAAATAAAGCACATTTTTTTTTACAGATATGATATTAAAATAAAAAAAGTATGTACACAAAGATATAAAAGAAAAACAATCTCCAAAAAAAAAAAAAAAGAAGATAATTAATGTATTCATGGACATGAAGAAATAAAGAAAAAATACCAATAAATAAATAAATAGCAAACTCCCACCTCTGGTTCTTAAAGCTTATTTAAATTCATGTCCAAATATGTACTATCACTGGATTTGCTGTTATGTGCACACATAGATTTCAGATTCATTTTTCTTAAATATCATGTTTGATGCTTCTATGGTTTAAGAGTTGGTGATTGATTCTACTTAAAAGAACTATCCATAGGGTTGATGGATTTTTTTTTCAGGTTATTTAACATATACATATGTGAAATCATAATAATATAGTTGTTTGTAGCTGTTTTCTCCTGGAAAACATTGGATATGAGAGTATTTTTACCGGTATTCCATCTTTCTCTCCACTTCTCTACCATAGATTATTTAAATAAAACATTTAGCAAGAAATATGTTCTGAGAATCAGGCATTGCCATCTCTAGTGATTAGTACAGTCAGTGCATATAAAGCTGGTATTTATTCATTCATAATGACCCTTCCTTTATATATTTTTATTTTCCAATCTATTGAAATGTTTGCTACTTCTTTATTCTCAATTATTTTAAATAGTGTAAGCAGCAACTTTTTGTACAAATTATATTTTTGTTCATATAAGTTAGGATCCACCCTAGGTCAACTGTAGTCAGAATGAAAAAAACAATGCCAAAAACTTATTATTTTTTATTCAATGATGAACTTTATTCATCCAATAAAAAAGTTAGGTACATTATAACTTGCAGCTTAGATGACAAGATAAAATCAATAGAATTAGTATTAGAGGCATCTGAAAAAATGAATAAGAAACATATAATTATTATAAAAAGGTTTTATAAATTTGATTTAAATGGTTGAAAAACAGGAATATTTAGTGTCTCCCATGTATTCTCTTGGAGTTTAATGTAGGAAACTTGGCAGTCCCTTGTTTTCAATATCTTAATAATACCCAAAAAAATTGCTAAGTAGATTCCCTGAATTTCTACTGAACATGACATTGTACCTAAGGATCCACAGTGAATAGTTCAACATGATAGAGAGTCTTATTACTGAGAAAACACCAGCCTGAATACAGTCTTGAATATTAAAAATTTCTGTCCTTATATGATATCCTACATCCACTGATTATTGATCTATACTGCTGAAGAGTTTTTTACCCAGATAGAAAGTGCTGCAGGGTTTCACTTTCACACTGCACATTTGCCATTAAGTATGTATTTTGTCAAACCCTCTTTTATTCACTAAGAATTCATTAGTTGGTAATGTGTGTATGTTTGGTTTTAAAATAAAGTCTAAATATTTAGCCTCAACCTTCCATAGTTTGAAGGGTTTAATGATGTATTCATTGTTAATCTTGAGAACTGTAAGGGTTTGATGAGGAACTGATGAAAATTGATGAATGTCCCAATTCCAGCACTAGTAACCAAGTTGACAAACATATTGGTCCAGGGTAGGGATTGTTCTCAAGGTGGCAGAGTATCAATGGGAATAACCTGGAATAGATAGAAGTCCAGAGATTTTTCTTCTAATTGTGATAAGTGTATTATATGCTCTCTGTACTAGAAAAGAAGAGATGGTATGTAGGCCTAATCCATTGAGTTTTTTTGATAGGCATGCCTTCCTGAGGCTGATTGCAACAGATTTCTTTCTCCAGAGAATCCATACCATAGGGAATTAATTTTTGCTATGAAGACCTTGGTGGAGAGATTGGAAGAAAGTAATTTATTTTAGGGAATATTAACCAAGTTGAGTAGTGTGACTTTGCCATAGTGTGACAAGTATATACCAAAAAGTGATTTAAGAGTATTTGCTATGCTCTTGGAAAGCATATTTTGTAATTGGATTCTCATGTCCTAAGGAGAAGTCATGAATGGAAATCCAAGAAACTTCTGGGTTTGTCTTGAAAGGGTGATGACATTTTATTTCCAGATGACAATTTCCAGGCCACAGACTTGTCCTGATTAAAAACAGCTGATATTGTTTTGAAAACCAATGCAGTATGTCTTTCAGCATTGTCAGACAATCTGTAGATAGAAGTAGGATGACTACATCATCAACATATATCAGGCATTTTACCTCTCTGAAAAGTCTGTAAATATAGACTGCAGGGAGATCCTGTTTAATTTTGAAAACCAATGGATTGATTAATACAGTGAATAATAGTGTGCTCAGCAGGGATCCCTGAGGTGTAGAGATATTGGGCCAAAACCTGGAGCAATTCTGACATCCATTGTAACAAGAATCTCCCTGTTACAAAGGAGGTTCTCCACAATGGATATGAGGATTTCAGGAATAGAAAAAGTTCTTAGTACACCGATGAGTAGATTGACTGTCACTAAGTCAAAGGCAGCCTAAATGTCCAATTGGACAGCTATAGGCCTAGAATTTCTCTGATGCCTCACATGTTTGACCATCATTTTAAAGGCTGCATCAATTGTGGATCAACCTCTACATGCAAACTATAAGAGAGATAAACTGGGAATAATTAAATGTTAAATTGAATCTTTGATTATAGATTTTAATATTTTTTATGAGAAGAGGCATCGAGATAGGCCTGAGACATGTGAGTTCCAAAAGCAAGTCAATCCTTCTTCAGGAATGAGACTAATGAGATCAGATATAGTCCCTCAATGACCTTGCAATATCCAGCCAGTTTATTCAGCATGGTAAAGATGCTAGGAATGGTATACTGGTTGAGATGCAGAAGAAGGAACTTGGATACTGCATGCGGTCCAGGGTGGGTTCTCTAAGGAATCGATTTTAATTTATTTAGAATGGTGTTGGTTGTAATTCCATCATGAGGAGCATTGTCAATAATAAGAGTGGGTCTATTGTTTTGGATTTTTTGGTTTTTGAAGCTTTGTCTTGAAATGATTTCTTATGATGATCAACATCTCTTCTCCTATATGAGATTTGCCATTAATATGTATGGGAGTGATCTGCTTCCTTTTTCAACCAAGTGCCCACCCTAGATAGTTTCTGGTTCAGCAATGCTGACTATCCAAAAATCTTTGGCTCATTTTACTGCAATATTGCTAGGGTCTTCTGTGGATAACAGTATTGTTGATTGAGCAGGGTAACTTGATTCATGTCACAGAGTTGATCAGAGCTCAAGTCCAAATGATTTGCAATCTAATCCATTTCTGGTAATAATTTCACGGGCCACAGGAGTTCCAAGTAAACCAGCTGATGAGGAACTGGAAAATCTCAACAAAAGCAGTCTAAGCTGAAACTGGGTCCAGAATCAGAATATTTATTTTGAATAGGTAAATGTAATCTTCCTATTAAGAAATCTAATTGTTTTTCTTAGTTCCAGATTTATGGGTAGACCTGAATTTACATCTATGTCAAAGTGCAAGGCCATATGGTTAGTGAAAACCACAGTTTTAAGTTTAGCATCCATTAATGTAGTTCTGAGGAATAGTATGTGAGGTCAATAACATATTTTTATAGCTAAGCAATTACTGAATTACTTGACCACATATGCACAGACACATTAACAAGTATATTACTTTAGATTTTATTTTTTATTTTCTCTTTCTTTTCTAAATAATTAATATGGTTTTTGACATACAAAAGAAATAACTCAACAGATTAATCTTCTTACAGATCTGTTTATCTGCTAACAGAAGGAATAAGTTCAACATAAAAAAATCCTTACATACAAATATTTTAACTTTTAGAAAAAAAATGTTATAAATTTATTTCATTTTTTTCCTCACAAAATGTAATAAACGTGAATAACTTTACTTGGATTATATTAATACAGCCACATAGGGCTTTCCATGTATGTAAATCTACTATTTTACACAATTAATTAAATATAATTAAAAAATACAATTTAATTTTTTTTTCTTGAAAGAAATATATTTTTATTTTTAATGAAATGGACCCATGTTTTGGTATAATATATATATGAAAAAACAAATACAAGTTAATCACGTAACCTGCTATCACTTGTTATTTATGTCCAAAAGATGGCGCTATACCAAAACCGCCGAACAAGTGTAAGATTTGTTTTACATAAACGAAGAAAGAGTCAGAAATTAACTACCTCTTTCATTTGCTCACTCCCAGATCAGCTGATTTCAAGCTGGTTTGCTATCCTCAGTGGGAGATAGAGTATAGAAACTAGATCTAAACACTGACTCTCAAGTGTTTATGCAAAACGTTTCTATCAGATTGCAAGCGTGAATTTTTCAGACCGGAAAAGTCTTCAAACCCAGCCTAGCAAGCTAGATATTTATATGGGTCTGATCTCAGTTCAGAATCACCATATAATCAAAGTCTCTGCAATATATATCATTGCAAGAAAACTCTAAAGGTACATTTCATGAAAAAACAAATACAAGTTAATCACGTCAACCTTATCACTTGTTCATTTATGTCCAAAAGATGGCGCTATACCAAAACCGCCAACAAGTGTAAGATTTGTTTTACATAAACGAAAAAAGAGTCAGAAATTAACTACCTCTTTCATTTGCTCACTACCAGATCAGCTGATTTCAAGCTGGTTTGCATCCTCAGTGGGAGATAGAGTATATATATATATATATATATATATATATATATATATATATATATATATATATATATATATATATATATATATATATATAGAAGTAGAAACAATATAAGTAAAATTTTATGAAATATAATGTTGTTTTTAGATAATTACAACTGCCTTTATTATATTTTCTAAATTATGACCATGTTACTCTTTGATATTGTTGAAGTACTAGAAATGTTATAATTGTATTATTATGTCCCACAATGGAGAATGTGGAATTTTTTTTAAAAACAGTAAGCTAAACAAAATAAACATAACTTATTAGGAGATATTCATTATCATTCATGAATATTACCAATTAAAAATGCATTTTACAATGATGATTGGTCTATAATATTGATAATTTACAAATATGTCATCAAGTTTTTATTTGTTTGGAATTAACCAAAACTTTAATATTTGACAAAATTACTTAGATAACTTTAAGTCACTCCTGTACATTTTACACATAAGAAAAATGAGTCCTTAAATTATGTTTATTTTAGAAAATCTTTTTAACACATTGAATGCAATAATGATACAGAAAAATTTATTCAACAGTGATTTTCATTGCCCTATTATTTTTATATTAAAACTAAGATATATACTAAATAGTGTTTATCATACATGTTTATTGATAAAAATAAGATAAAAATATATAGAAACATAGCTTTGTCAAATTAATAATCTATGAAAATACATTAATATATTCTGCAAGATATTGCACCAAAGATCCAGTAATATACATTTTTAAAAAGCTTCATGGAATTACTAATATTACAAAAAAGCAAGATTAAATTTAATATAGTTTTGATATTGAAATGAATAAAATATAAAGTTTTCTCCAAGTACACTGGAATAAAAAAATAAAACAAATTCTATTTGTGTAAATAAAATACATAAAAATAATAATTCTGCATGTTGACATTATGATTTGAATAAATTAAAATCAATACTTGCTTTAATTCATAATCAAAAATAACTATTTTCTTGCCTTTATATCATTTTTGCATCCAATAAATTAAAATTGTTTTAAAAAATAAACTATAATTTAAAAAATTTTTGCACTTTATACTTTGAACCCATATTGAAAAATGTTCTAAAACTATCGTAGAAATCTAGACAATTTTTTCTTTTCATATATTATTTTACATTTAATATAAACTTAGATAAAATTGATTATGTAAGATTGTTCATGTACTGTTTATGAAAGAATTATATTGTACTTTATAATTTCTATAATAAATTGCACTATTTAAATAACACATTTATTTATATATATAGACACAGGTATATAATAAGCCTATGTTTCAGTTATTACATAGTAGAGGTGTCTGCCCATCCCTTGTATATGTATTAAATGGATTATGTCCTCTACATGAGGGATCAGATTGACCTTAGGTCAACATGGGTGTGACAAGAATATCAGCCTCAGGGTGGCCTTTGAGCATTCCATCATCAGATTTCAATTGGATGGATGGTTGAAGAGTTGGAGTGTGGAGTAGATTGAAGCCTGTCCATTAAAGTATAAAGTTGGCTATCTTAATATATATCTGAGCACTTATAGCATATATGTGTAGAGATAATAATCTGGACCAACTGATGATTTCAGGTTTAGCATGAAATATTTATATTGGTGATTATTTATCTTTTCGACTTATATGTGTTCAAGTATATCAGTGTTATGAGATACAGTGAAGAGTGGTGGGTCATGTAAAAGTCTGTGCTCATATACCCTATATATTACTGTTATTAAATAAATTTATTTTTAAAGAGTTTTTTTTTCTTTCCATAAATAAATTGACATTATAATAAAATTTAAAATGATAATATTATTCAGCTTTAGGATTTAAGAAATAGATGATGTATAGTGAATATAACATGAATTAAAATGAAATGAGTGATTAAATACCCACAATTAAAAATGTCATAAATATATAATAAGATGAGCTTATAAATAACCAGTATTAAATATAAATATATAAATTAAAAAAGCATAAAATCTGAATATCTTAAATTAAATATTACAATGATGAAATATTAAAGTTTATTATTAGTTCTTACTGTGAACAACTTTAAAAATGCAATATTATTTATATATCACTGACAGTATATTTTTGTCTTACTATAATTATAGTGAGTTTTGCCTGTTTTTATAATTATTTTATTAAAATAAAAGTATTTGAATTTTAAAATTTTATGCATAATAAAAATGTTTAAACAGAGGATAAATAAAAAAATATCATCTTCATAAAAGAGTTGCCTGATTGGCCATAATAATATGAACAATGTTTTAAAGTTATACGTATAATTTAGTTTTAAAATAATAAATACTGGTAAGAAATCTTGATATTTTATTTATCGCAATGTTTTATATTAGTTATTAAATTTTATTTAATTAATAAATGTTATTTATTACAATTAAATTTCGATTATAGCCTATTGATTTTATTAAAGCATTTAGATATGGTTATTGTCTCATTATTTATACTTCATTAAATATAAATAAATATTTTAAAAAGAAGAATAGCATTTTAAACCTCATTATATCATCTTCTATTCTTTGTCACATCGTTTTTTCTATTATTAAATATATTTAGAACAAGTTTTGGAGATTACAGTAAGATAGAAATTGTTGATGGAAAGAATTTTTAGTCTGTACATAAAGGATTTAATTAGTGCAAATCTTTATTGACAAAAAATAGTACATTATTCCACTTGGGAGATTTTATTTAGTCTGTCTTCTCTCTACAGATTAATAATTTTGTTTAATTTATTATCCACAAAATAGTATGAGATGCTTTCAAGTGTGTGGCTAATTAATTGAGCAA
The DNA here is from genome assembly GCA_028023455.1 of Epiperipatus broadwayi. NCBI lineage: Eukaryota > Metazoa > Onychophora > Udeonychophora > Euonychophora > Peripatidae > Epiperipatus > Epiperipatus broadwayi. The sequence continues at coordinate 4,415,531 of JAQFVV010000008.1, read as the reverse complement.
AATTATTACTAGTGAAAATTATCCACAGAATAGTATGAGATCCTTTCAAGAGTGTGGCTAATTAATTAAGTAAGTGAAAATGGAGAAATTAAACAATATTTTTTTTTAAAAAAAAAAGTTAATATATTCTCCTATGCTTTTTACTGTTTAACAACATTGAAATAAAATAGACAAAACTCTCCATACACTAGTGCCACTCAATGGAAGCCAGAGTAATCAATGAATACCAGAAGGCCTATGCATAAAATTCCTATCTAGTGCCTACTCATCCAACATTCCCAGACTAGTTACTAGCTTGTGGCTTTCATGAAAAAGCATAGGAAATGGTGATCATGTGATGTTTAGTGGTTTAATATTGAAATAAATTAAAATTATTTTTTTATGTTAATTTTTTTTAAGAATTAGTTAATTTTACACGATGTGTTTATTTATTTGACATACATAGTTACTTTTTTTAAAAGAACAAAAATTTTAAATGCCCTCTTGATCTTGTAAGTAAATGTGTTCTTTAGAGCTTTGTAAAAAATCAATATCTCTTTTGCCTGATGAAAATAGCACATAGATGTTAAATCTAAAGAGATATCTGCTAATTAATGTCACCAGTTCTTTTAATATATGAATTGATCTCTTTAATTTTTTTTTTGTTTCCAGATATAAAAATCATTTTTGGCTCTTTTTTTACAATGTACCCACAACTATATTAAACTTTAGTAATAACAAATTTATTATATTATAAATAGGATATTTTTTATCACAGATATTTTTAAAGAATTTTTTTAGCCATAATAATTTTTTTTATTAAGGAAAACTCTATTCCAGATACATGTATATAGTTAGATACAATTGGTTACATACATTTGGTTACACATCTTTGATTCATTTATTGTGTTAGCAGTTTATGGTTTTGGCAATGAATTCTGAGACTGTATCATGTAAGCTTTTATTGCAGTTGATTTCCACTTCTTGATTTCTATTTATGGCTTCTTGGTAATTTTGCTTGAGAGGTTTATATGTTACCTTAGTATTAGTAAGAATGTATTTAGATTGAACCACTTATATAGATTTATCATCATGTATTTGTTATGTATTTGCATTATTTTTTAAAATTTGAGTTCCAGAGGAGAGATTTTATTTGTTATTAGCTATAACTTAGACATAATTTTTTGAGATATGATTTTATCATCACCTGTGTGAACCTGCAACCAGGTTTCATAGAAGAGTTTTTCAGGTGCCAGAAAGTGATCTTTGTCCTTCAGGACAAGAGTTTTGTTTGAATATGATTCATGGTTTCAGCAATTCCTGTCCAAATTTTAAATCAAATCAGGTTCTCCAGATGACAAATAGGATAAAAATCACCATTCTTATTGAGGCAAATTTTCCTTCATTCAATGCCTTTTCAATCTCAAATAACTCACTGCATCCTGGCCTGACACTCAAAATGAGTTTTGATCTAAGGTTAGCCAAGAGAGCACAATCATAAAAGACATGATTGAGGGTTTTTTCAAATGAACCGCACAGACCACAAATTGCATTGATTCTTTAAAAGCCCTTGTATGTCACAATGTATGTCACAAGAAAATGATTCATTGGCAAAGACCATAAATTAAACTTGATTATAAAATCGATTATTTTTGGCTCAAATGCCCAATATTTTGACCTTATAATTAGAAATTTTGTGGATATATTTAATTTGGTGGGAAACTTTGTTTTCCTGGGGTGTATGAATCCATACACACCCCAGTCCTTGTTTTTAGTGCAGATCATTTGCTCCATAAGTGTAACAAATCCATTTAAGTATTGTCTCATGTCATCAATTCATTTATTTATTTTCAGTGGTGGGGTGTCAGTGGGCTCAATCAAAACCTCTATGTCATATTCATTTACTTGGATTGTTCTCAATACAGCTAACACTTTTTGTGCATAGAAGACTTCAATTGTGAGCAATCTCAGACCATTTAGATGCTTTGGTCTCCGCACTTTGGAAAGGCAATTTTATGATAAAAATGTTGGCAACAAAAAAAGTTGATATCTCACTTTATCTATCTAATTGTATTATTAGTCATTTTAGTAATAAAGATATTTAGTGATCACTATTATTTACTAGTTTCAACATTTCTTCTATTATACACTTTATATTTAAAATAGGACAGTAACATAAAATATCAATTCCATGAGGCCATATAACAAATATATCAACTATGTTCAAAAACAAATAGACATTTTTATTGGTCATATTTCATATAAGAATAGTTAATAAAAGTATATTATACTTAAATTATTTTTTAAAAAAATTACAATTAAAATGTTTGAATAATGATACATTTAATAAATATATTGAACAAAAATAAATTTGATGTTCCTCAAGTTTTATTTCAGCAAGCTATACTAAAATATTAGTAATTGTAAAAAATATTTTTTTAATACATTACTAGAGAATCATTATTATTCTTATGTACGACAAAGCCAACTTACAATGAACGTTTTATTTATTATTTATTATTTTTATATAATATATTAAACTTCAGATTTATAATTAATGAACAATTCTGATAATTTATTATTAGAAGATTTTTTCCGTAAGATGATAAAAATTTCAAAAAACATAATCTATATTCATCTATCATTTAAAATTATATATTAAAATTAAATAAGAAATTGAAAACAAAGGAACAAAATACAGAACTATAGTTATTCTACTTTTCTCATTACATGAAAATATGAGAATAAATTGTTTTAATAATACTAGGACAAAATTTTTTTCTGAATATTACAGGCTGAGAGTAGATAGCTTAAAGAAAACTTCATGATATACTACCATACAAAAGGAGAAAAAAGACATTTTTAGGATTATAGAGAATTTGTCTTCCCCCTCCCATTATGTTAAGAATAATATATTAGCAATAAATTATCCACCTGAAAGACATTCCAAATTTTATTCAGCCTAGACTCAAACTGCACATTAGGGACATCAGTGCCATATACTATGATATTCTTTATGATTCAAAATCATACAATGAAAAAAAAGACATTTTAAACATTTTTAATCAGATATTAAAATACTAGAGAAAAAGTCACATGTACACACATGCAAAAAAAAAAAACATTGTTGAAAATAGATTTTAGTTATGTTTTCATCTAAAGTAGATTTAAAAATAGTATTAAGAGCACATGTCAGCTCATGTAGCTGATATTAAATAATAATGTAGATTCTAAATGTACTAAGTATATACCTCAGGTTATATTTTATAAAAAAAATAAGACAAATTGAGAGTTTAAAAAAGGAAAAGGATTTTTGATAAAGTTAAAGGAAATATTAGGGTATAACATTAAGATGATAAATACAGAAATGTAAATTAAATAATAAATTTCAATGGAAAATGATAGAAAAAAGAAAGTCTTCTGTGTAAACTGTAGATTCTAAAAAGACAAATTAATAATAAAAACATTATAAATGAAAATAATAAATCTATGAATAGAAAAATGATGTTTAAAAAATCCCAGATAAAACTAGATATGATAAAGTAAAATAAATATATCCACACAAACATGAATAGATGCATGTAATACCTAAATGTATTTATTAACCACTATGACTTTTAATTTAAAATGACTAAATAACAAATAACTTCAGAAATGCTTTCACTTACTATAATATAATTTTTTTTAACTACTGAAAATTATGCTGCAATTATTATTTAAAATTTAAATTAAAAATTACCATCATCTATATATTTAATTGTTACATATTGTTTGCAGTTATATTGATATTACATTACATACCAACACATAACATTATTATATTAAGTGATTATCTGCATTCTGATATATCTATTGAATAAGATATAAAAAATGAATCTTATTTTTTTCCTGCTTATCTAAAATTTTATATAAACAATATACATGATATAAAAGAGTGAATTTAAATTCAGTAAAATGTTGAAACCATTCCACTTTAGTCAGTCTATATTTAAACTAACAAGGCATAGTAAACAATTACTCATTTAATTATCTAGTAAACAGATCATTATCACACATAATTATATGAATAAAGCTAGCAGGAGATTTACACCAGAAAATTACTTTGGCTTAATAAAAAATGAACGCAATGCATCACATGTTATATAACAATTTGACTGATAAAAAGATTTAAAATAATTAGTAGATTAAAAGTGTAAGAAAATTAAAATATTTATTAATGTTTAATATGTAATTTCTTCCTGTAGTTCATTAGCTCACTTTATGTTTCTGAATTTTCTAAATATTACATGTGGTAGCAATCTATTTATAAAGTTTTGGCAACTTTAATTTGTGTGGATTAATGTGAAATTATTATAACATCTGGAGAATTGAAACTTTACACTTATTTAAACATGGTTTAAATAAATTGTCTATATAAAATTTAGATAAGCAAGATAAAGGTAAAACTTATTTATTCTTCTATTATAGGGATATCAGAAGGTGGGAAAAGCTTAGTTCTCCACTTAGCTTTATGTACTGTTATATAAAAATATTTTTCCAAATTATTCTTATCTCAGTACATCTGTTACTTTAGCTCAGTCATATCACAATTATTCAACATCCCAGAAGTCAGACCAAACTCATACATATTCACGAAGAGCTTCATGACTTAATCATTAGAATATTTCTTTTTCATGCCAAACCAAGCAAGTGCAGAATTTTTCCAGAAAAATAGATCATACTAACCAATTATTATTCTGTAAATAGTTAGCTAACTAAAGTCTTAAAAATCATAACATTACTTAATATTTTATTAGATTAATAAGTACTGTATTCTCTTTCTTGTATCTCATGTTACAGAGGGTCTGCAATAAATTACTTAAAGATTATATACATATCGGTAGACAGTTGACAAAATGATACAACGTGAAATAGTGTGATTAAATTTTTTTTATTAGCTAAGAAATTATCAAACTCAGAATTCCTCTTTCCTCTTAAAAAAAAATATTTCAGAGACTTTTGGACAAATCCAGAAAGTTTCTTCTTTAAATGCAAAAAAAAAAAAAATAATAATAAAGTTTTGTAAAACATTTTCTATAGTTTTTCTATCTATCTAATTTTGTTTGTTAACATTTATGAAATTTAATACATTTCATTTGCGCAAAATTTTAACTCAAAATATTTTATTATGACACCACATGATTAAAAAAAACAAAACACTTGTATAGTCTTATCCCGGAAGTTGAATGTGTAAATTATGAATTTATTTATTAACGATCGAGGATTAATGTCATGTTTTCTCCTAATAACAGCAGTTTAGCCAATAAGTTTGAGTGCTACAATGATGATTTCCCCGGTCGAAAGCATTGCTCAGCGAGTTATTAGTTAAATAGTGAAATAAAGTTTAATCTTTTCTTGGGCAGCTATTAACGTTACTTATAGAATGCCATCATATTATTTTAATTGTACAAATATATAAATTAAAACAGAAATTCATTGAAGTTGTATACCAAAATACTTCTTTTAAATTATTAATAGGAAATACTGTAAACATTAACTGGTAATAGTTTTTATTAAATAATTGCATAAAATCAGTTACGTTTATTAGTTGATCTAAACTGCAGACAGTCCTAGTCAACTAATTCGCAGAGGAGATCATAAATGAATATAAATTTTGAACGTTGTGTTTTTTTATTAAATTTTAAGAATATAAAATATATACTTTACGATTAAGATATAAAACTAAAGAATTAAAGAAACGGTCCCTCCTAATTTAAATAATTAAATTAACTATAAATGTTTTTATTTATTACTGTTTTGTTTTCCATGCATTAATTAACTTTTTTTATATAGATATAAAATTTGCATTATGAATCTTCTTTAATGTTATGATTTTTTTATTTTGCTCTTCATAAATAATAAACATAACCCTTTTTTAGCTAAAACTTTGATAAATTTACTTTATTTCAAATATATGCAATGGATTTATTTGATTTACTGTATACAATCATTTAAAAAATGAATGTGAGTTTTAGGGAAATTTAATTTTTTTATGAAATAAACATTACTATATACAACTATCATACACTAATAAAGAAACAAACCGTAGCCAAGTAGCATTTGACTAGCCTGGAATTTTACTCTCCTGTAATCTTTGCAGAGAACGCTATTAAGCCATATGTTTATCAGAGGACTAAAGTATTTCAAACCTTATTGTAATAGTTGAAATGTTAAGATATTATATTAAAAATAGACTTGCATTTTGGTATTGTGCTAAGAATTTTCTGTATGCAGAACTTGTCTAAAATTCATTAATGATCATGTGAAGGAAGATTACATAAATTTTAAGAACTATCCACAATATTAAATGGCATACATTCGGTTTTATGAATTTAGAAGAAAATGAAGGTGAAAAAATTGATTTAAAAAATAGAAATGTACTTTACTATGAAGGCATAAATATTGTCAGGATAAGTGGTGGGAGGGGATTCATTATAAATAAAAAGTGTAAAAACAATATTATGGAGATTGATGGTACATCAGACAATATGGCAGGATTAATGAAAAATACCAAATAGAGATAATTCAGATTTATGCCACAACAAATTCTTATTGTGATGAAAAAATATTTTTTTTTATATGGACATAAAAAACACTTTGAGCAGACCAAAATAACATTTCCAAATTATTATGGAATGCTCTAATGCTAGAATTTGTAAATAATTGAAAGATGAAAGGTCAGGGATAATATTTGATTACAATAATAAAAATAAGAGAGGCCAGAGAGTTTGCAGAATTTTTATTTGTTGAGAAAAATGCTAAATAGAAATGGACATGGAAGCATTCAAATGACAGTAAAGCAGACCTGGATTATATTTTGATTATCAGAAAATATGTATTTCAAGGTTGTAATGTTCTTAATAGATAAACTACAGATAGTGATCATTGATTAGTAAGATGTAAATATACATTAATGCAAGACTAAAAGAGACAAAACTATTAAGGAAGTCAGTATTAACAATTAATAGTCCTAATCGTCATAAATATATCAGTAAGTTTAAATTAGAATTGGAAAATTCCTTTAAAAAATAAATGAATTTTGAAAATTATTCTAATTTGGCTGAAATCAATATGAAGATAACTGATATTCTATTAAAAACTGCAAGAAAAATAACATGAATAAAAAAGCTGCAGTTTATCATGAAATTGTTTTCTGTGAAAAGACAATGTTTGAAGAAAAAATATGGACTTTTTAAAAATGGTCCATTAAGAATTGAGTATCTAGAATTTTATAAAATGATAGAAAAAGAGTAAATATGATAAATAAATAAATATAATTGTGAAGTGGCAAGGAAAACTATTGATAAGAATAAAAACCTTAAAATTGTAAAACAACATCTTTGTATTAGAAATGAAGTTATTACTGCAATATGAAGAAAATATGTTACTATTAATAAAAAGAGATAGAATATATAATCTGTAAAAGAGTTTTATAAAAAGTAATAAAATAATAAAACCCCTCTTTTTTCTGTTATCTGATTTGTAAATTTATCTTTGTTTATGAGGCTAATATGTATGAAACCAATTAAAAAACTATTATGTTTATCTATATTTGTGCTGACAAATTCATATATAAAATATACAGTTAAGGATGGCCTTTCAGGTTGGGCATTTATTGATAAAATATCTTTTGTTTAATTTACATTAAATTAAAAAAAAGTTTTTCTAAAGCAATCAATTGAAAAACAATATTACAAAAACAAAGGTGAGCAGAAAGTCCAGGCAAAGTAAAGCTGTCAAATTCACAAATGGTAGTGAGGCAGTCACTATGTTGGCATTTGACTGGCTTCAGCCAGCATGTTTGGTGGCTCTTAGTAGAGTACCTGAAACCACTAATACCAAGTCAGATAACTTGACTACTGTTTGTATATTTTGTGGTTAAGGTTGCCAGTCAGCTGCACAAACAATCACAAATGCCAATTTATAATTTGGTGTTAAGGCACTTTGTGCTTTCATGGCATGTCAATCCCTCAATATAGTTCAGATTAATGACGTACTCAGCAAAGTTTAGTAAAAAACATATTTACATTAAATCTTTAAAAAATGTTAATACGATCCATTAAAAATACAAATATAATATTTAATAAAAATATTACAAAAATGACATTTTTGTATTAATAAACAATATCTATTAATAAAGCTAAAAATATTATGATTGTTTGTGACATTATTGAAAAATAAATAAAATTTAATTTTTTTGTTCAAAGGGCACTCCAGTAAATATATAGTTGCGACATAAACTGTCAAATAAAATAGGCATACAGTACTTAAAACTTAAAATTTAGCTTTATTAAAATACTTTCATGGTTTGTCAATCCCCTAATATAGTTAAGATAAATGACATATTCAGCACTATTTATTAAAAAATATATATTTACATTAAACCATAAATTTTTTTATTAAAGCATCAAATTAAAAAAAATTACAAATATTAGATTTAATAATATGTAATTTTTATTACAAAGAATTTAATGTGAATGAAGTAACATGTCAAATTAAACATATTAAAATAATGGCCTTTTAAAAGGCTGGGTACATCTGGTTATGTAATAATAAGGAATCAAAAGATAATGCATCTCCTACAGTTATTAAATAATCTGAATTACCCAGCATTTTAAATGAAAAACTGAGATGTAATTACATCTGTGAAGGGAGGAAAGTTTTTACAAAATGATGGCAAAAAACAAGCAAAAAACAAATGTTGGCAAAGTTTTGATATGAATGAAAGAATGCAGTAATAATATTGATATTTAAGAAATATAATAAAAAAGATATGGGAAATTAGAGATTGATCTGTCTTTTGTCAGTTTATACAAAATCTTTACCTAGATAATTACAATTCATTTCAGGTAAAATTGAATTCTAACTATTGAAAACAAAACAAAACAAAAACAAGCTGAATTTTAAAGCAATTTTAGCACAGTGATTGCATCCAAGTATTAAGAGAAGTTATTAAAAAAGTTCCATGAATATGAGATGCCATTATATTTCAGACTAGTACATTAAAAACATTTAATTTTGTAATCATTCCTATAGTGATTAAAATATTGGATCATTAAAATATAAATCCAATATATTGTCATATTCTGAAAAATATTTATCAAAATGCAACAAATAATAGTTATATTATATTCTGATTGAGAATGGTATACATCATGGTATTTCTACATCTTGAATACTTTTTAAAGCAGTTTTAACAAAAAGTATTTCATGGATTAAAATGAAAAGCTCAGGGAATAAAATAGAGATTATTTAAGTCATTTAGATTTTGCATATAATGTGGTTCTTTTTGCAAATAATCTTTCAGAGCTTCCGGAAATGTTGCAAGAGTTATCAGATGAAAGTAAGAAAGTAGGACTAAAGATAAATGCTAAAAAAAGAAGACGGTAAAGACTGATAATCATGAATGATGAAAACATAATGGATGAAATTAATCATAAAATTTGATGGAAATAATTTAATACAAAAAAGAAATATGCCTATGTTTTTGAAAAGAAAATTTTTTAATTGATGTGCTTTATCAATTTTTACTTATGGATCTGACACTTGGATACTTAACAGAAGAGCAATAAAAAGACTTCAGACAACTTAACAAAGTATGTTGTTTGAATAAAACTAGTCTGGACATATTGTTAGAAGAGATAATAATAAATGGACAGTTGGACTTTTAAATTGATGGCCAAGAAATTTAAAATACAGAGAAAGATATCACATATGAGATAGATGGATTGTTGAGAAGAGAATCTAAATATCAGAGTAACTGGATTACAATTAAAATGACCATCATTCGTAGATCAATAATGGGTTTGAAATGATGATGTGTATATATATTAAAATATTTTAATTATAGCAAACCACAAAAATTATACCCCAAAAAGTATTTGGACAATTAACAAACAATCTAGTAATAAATTAGACTCCCCCCCTGCTAAGCCAGACTTGGGTTGCATCTTGCAATTAATTTAAGCAAACCTAAATATAAATAATAACTGCTGCTGACAAGAGAAATATTTTTGGTTCTTACATTAACGGATTTTTAAAAAAATAATCTAAACCCAACTAATTTTTACTAAGCGAAACCCTATTACTTTTAACTTTAATGGAATTTTTTGAATTAATTGTTTGCCAATTGTCTTTTATTTTATATTATTTTTTGGTCATTTGTTTAAACCTGATAATGCCAAGATCATTGGTCTGGAGAAAATAAAAGTGGTTGTCATATAATTAATAAAAAAATATCTCATTAAAATAAGAGGTAATAACACTTCTCTTTCCATTAACTAGTATTTTAATTTATATTGGTTCTTATATTTTGTTTTACTAAAATTATTGTCATTCTGCTTTGATAAAGATATTCTGTATCAAAATATCAAAGTCCTTGTTCAGCGATTTTTGAAGTTTATTGCCATATTATTAATTAATTATCCATAGCAACTTATGGAATATCATTACTATATACGTAATTAAAATGGATTATTGATTAAACAAATATCACTGACATCATTAAAAGAATAATATTTCTGACAGAGAGTTGGTGAACTACTTAAATTAGGTTCTAAAAAATTGTAATAAACCTATAAAAAAATTAGATGGGAGCTGAATTAATGACAAAAGAAACAAGATTTGCATGATGTGGAAAACAAGATATAAACAGCAGAAATGGATTACACTTTGAAATCACTTTATGCTGCAGTTGGATGATAATGGTAAAAATAATGATGATGATGTATTTTTTCAATGTATCACAATTCATTATCATTTTATTATCATATTGTATAATAAACAGGTTTATTTCAGAATTTAGATTTTAGTTACTCACTTCAACTTAACAACTTCAACTGATTCTAGCTGTAGATTTATATGCATCAGACAATCTTAAATTATTTAATACTTTTGAAAAGAAAAAAACTTTCATGCACACATATTTTTAATAACTGTTCTAAATATAAAAATATAATTTAATATATAACAAAGCAAAAATTATAAATCTACTTTTAACTTTCTTACTCTTAATTTTGAAAATATATAATTACTTGCTATTTATGAAGTGTCCTATCTGGAGTTGGGTTGAAGGTTACCAACAAAGAATAGGCTCTACTATGGGTCTGACACTTATTTCAATGGTGATGAAATAAAGTAACAAATGTTAAAGAGTGTGCACACCTATATTCACCATTGAATTACATTTCTTACGTATTATTAATTTATATAATATAAAAAGTATAGTTCTTAATTCAATAATGCTCTCTAATCCTCTTTGTTTTCTAAATCATACTGTCAATAATTATATTCTAATAAAAATGTATTCCTTATGTAGTTTGGTTTCTAATTTATTTATCTATTATCATTTAACATTAGCAATATGGTAACATGTATTTGTATGTGCTATTCCAATGTAATGTTAAAGTTACATAAACTTAATTACCCATTAACACTTTATTGTACAATGGAGTTCATCTTTTGTATGATTCTACATAGAAACTTTTTTATAAATTCTGAACAATAAGAAATTCCAGTTTTATTTTATTCTATTCATTTTGAATCTTCTGATTTTTTTTTTTTTGGTGGATTATGTATATTATTATAGCCACCAACAGGCATATTTATAAATATATCATCAACAGGCATATTTATAAATAAGTGTGGCCACTCTAACATTTAAAATAAAAAAAGAATAAAAATAAATTTAAAATCAGAATTTCTGAGCATATAATTAAAAAATGAAAATGTTGCACAAAACATGCAATTTTACTGGTAGAGTTACAATAAAAATATAATAGAAAGTGAAAGATTAAAGAAGCTTGGTTTTTTGCACAAATGAACATGTGATGAATCAGAGAAGTAATATATTTCAAATAAACAAAAATTAGGGTTTAAAAAGTTTTAACAATAAAATATTGAGTCTTTTTTTTGTTGTTTGATAACCATGATTATGACACTAATATTGGAATATTTAATTAAATTTATTTTTTATTCTGCATTGCAGTGTTTTAATATTATACATATATAAACTGCAAGTAATATATGTAATAAATAAATAAATTATGAAGAATTTTAAAATACATTAACTAGTAAACAAATTGATAAACACTTTTAATTATTATCATGCAATTTTTTTTTCAACTTATAAATATTATGCTAGAGCAATTGAAATTAGTTTGGTAATTTATTTATTATTTAATAATTTTATAATGAAAAGTTTACCAGGATTTATTTATTACATACACACGCGCGCGCGCGCACACACACACATACATATATATATATATATATGTCGGAAATATCAATAATATTAATGAAATTTCCTCATGTGTTTTGTAGACAAATTTTCGTTATGATACAATTAAACCAAGTACCAATTAGAATAGGCTTTACAGACTGAATATGCCATCCGTCTATTAATAATATTTGTCTGAACCAGTTTTAAGCAAAAATAAATTATATAAAGGTTATTGATCCATATAAATTGTAAATAATTATATATATAATGGTAGTACACCCATTTCCAATTTCTATTATCTAATTTTGAATATAAACTAAATAAGTTAAATTTTTTCAATAAGCTTGTGATTTTTTCCAGGTAGTTAGTTTCATAGGTAACATAGATAATTATTTAGTATTGGGCACTCAGTGAGTATATAGTTGTAAAATAAGAATTACAAACACCTTATCATTACCTAGGAATTGCTAAGCCTGTTGAACATTGCATTCTTTTCCACCTTTCCTCTATGATGAATTATTTGAGAGGGCATTGTTTTGAAATGGTATATTTTATTTTTTACACACTCACACACACACACACACACGCACACACGCACACACACACATATATATATATATATATGCATAAATCAAATTAAATAATCCATTATAGTTTAATTATTATAATAATGATTTTATTTACAACCATTACAAAATGCAAAATAACTTTTAATTATTTGCACAACCATATTCAGCTGAAGTCTTTTCAATTTAGCAGAAGTAAACATCACCATGTAATATTCCAAGATTCATTATTTTTAAAATTCACACTTTGTCTATCTTTTCCAAGCACAAAATTGAGTGTTTACAATAAATTTATGTGATACAGTTTATTAACCTTGCATATAGCTTATGTATTTTTAATTTTATAATGATTTTATTATGTTTGTTTATCATTACATTTTTTTGGCTAACAGATCTTTATTTTTTAATTATATATTTAATGAAATAATAAACCTAATATACTGTAGCAGTAATATTTGTACACTCATGCAACAAAATCCAGAATTTTGGCAAATTCCTCCAAGCTGATCTAGATGAGAGGTTGAGACCACGAATCAGATCGCACCTCAACCCCTTCACCAATGTTCCCTGATTTACTACTGCATAAATGATATATATCAGACTACACTCAGACCCCTTTAATTTGTGTGCCAGCAGTAGCAAAGGATAGAACAAAAGACTCATGGACAAATTAATGCTTATAGCTATGACTCAACTAAACACGCACATCTATGGCTTATGAGATAACTAATAATTGGATGAACCAACCCAGAATAATAATGCATAATTACATAATGCACTTAAATAAACTAGAATTAATGATTCAAATGTATTGAAATGAACTATGATACAATACCTTTTATATTTTATATCTTTAATAAAATAAATCAATTATTAAGACAGCTATCCCTCTATGCATAGAAATTAACCACAGGTGTTATAATTAGATGAGTAAGTTAGTTACAAAATCTCATCTTATATACTGGACAATTAAATTGGAACTTATTCCTTTAAGAACTGTATTACATTATAGTCTATGGTTTTAATTATGCCTAATTCATGCTATGAGATGCTTATAAGTTTTGTGAACAGTTAATTGGCAAGAGTGACAATTAATACTTATAATTACTCTAGATACCTCAAAGCTAGCCTAAATTAGCTCTCTATACAGATTATTATTACATAACTAGATCATGCATTCAAATCAAAGTAGAATTTATTAATATTAATGGCGGAATGAATAAGTTTTGCAAACAGTTAACTGGCACGAATGACAATTAATACTTATAATTACTCTAGATATCTCAAAGCTAGCCTAAATTTGCTCTCTATACAGATTATTATTACATAACTAGATCGTGCATTCAAATCAAAGTTGAATTTATTAATATTAATGGCAGAATGAACTATATAACCAAAATAAAGTAACATCTTGAATGTGTATTTACTCATGGGATCTATCAACTCAATGATCAGTTCCCATGGACCGTTCGACTTGCTGTGATAAGAGAACATTTTGTTCTGGAGGTCTGATTAGCTTGAAACATAAACAATCTAGATCCTTATGTTCCAGTTCTAAGAAATGCTATCAGAACAAGAATATGGAAAGGCCTTAAACAAAATTCCATTTAATACAATATATAGATACAGCAAGGCACATCTGCACATATGTGTGCTTTATAAAGAACATATTCACCACACTATTGATCATCAATTATTATTAAATATAACATGTGCTAAATCTGGAGCTTCTTTTCACTAAACCATTGTATACCAATTCATAAGTTAGCATATCTAAACATGTTGAAAAGGGGTTAATTAAGTGATCTAGCTTATAATAATATTTATAATTCATACTATAATTCTAGGGAGGAATAAAGTATAATAAGGACTTACTTATTTAATTCAAATATGCTTTATACTATTTCTCTTGCATTAATCAACTAGGTATTTTTTTAATAATGAGAAAACCTAATTAGTCAGCTAATACATAGTAGCTATTTATTGTATATGATAGGTTTTCTGACAGGAGATTGTATATGTATGCTTGGATGCATATAAGTTATTTATGGAGAGCTTCTAATCATCTGTCATACCCCTCCTGTTCAGAATATGAGTATCAATCTCCACTCTGAATCAGTCATAGCATAAATTCATAAAAAAATAATAAATTAAAAAAAGGCTTAAACACAGATAGAAATATATTTAGAGTATAATTTAAATTTAACAAGAGTTACACTATTAAGTTATTTTACTTTAAAGAATTAGGCAAGTTTTACAAAGTAGTTATTCTTAAATTATATTACGAAATCAGTTACCATTTAGCCTGAATACAGAATTTATTCAATAGAGAAAGTTTAAATGATAAGTTTGTGCACATTTATATACAGCTAGTTTAGAATTATTTAAGAAATTCATAATGAGAGTTTATTACAGAGCTCTGTGGATTATTTTACTGATCTCTGGTGAGTCATCTTCTTTCCATGGCATTTGGCACTGCTATTCTTGGCTGGTCTGCTTCATCTTTGCTTTATGGGCAGGCTGCTGCTTCAAACTTCTCCTAACACTGAGATTTGTCTCTCATAAGGGAAGATGGCAATGAGTCACCTTTCTAGCCTTGTCTCTTTATTGTACAGGCAGGCATACCTCCCAACAAAATTAAAAGTTAAAATTATAGAGTGTGACCTCTATTTAATTCAAATCAGGTTTTTTTTTTATAATAACACATTCTCCCCTTGCAAGCATCAGGATTTGTTTACAAGTTGAGACAAATTTTTAATCTTTATTTTATATGTGTGTTACAAGCTTTACAAACAAAACTATTACCTTGGTAATTGAGAAACATAAGTAATTGGGAAAAATAGTACCAATCATCTAGCTTTCTCTTTATTACAAAACTAAGTTTAATATCTTTTAAGTTTACTCATGTTTTTACAAATTTTAACCTAGGTGTGGTCATCTAATTCCAAGAAATAAACTACTTACAAAAACAGATTTTAACTTGGTAAACATTCTAATATATACATAAGTTTGTCTTCTTAGAAACTACAACTTTTATGCAAAGAGAGCTAATTAATGTAACAGATTTATCATTACAGATAAATAAATAAAATTTAAAAGAAATAACAAGGTTTGCAAGCTTCATTCACATATAAGTATGTGTGAAAATTTACATACCAGATAATGTTTAACTCTACCATTTAAATTTATTACCTTAAAATTTAAAATTGTGTTTGCCTTATTTATAGAGATTAGTTAACATTATTTGAAGTATGCATTTATAAGATATACGTGCATACATTACTATACCTTTTATTAAGGTATTTTGGTTAATCATGGAAGTACACATTTATGAAATATATGCACACACATATATAGTACTATTATACCTTTTTATTAAGCTCTTTTAGTTAATATACACCAACATGAGGATTTAAACTAGGAAAAATATACTATTATAGAACATAGTAGGTGAAACGATATGATAGATAAAGAATACAGTTTCAATACATATGTAAGATAAATGAAACAATATCAAATAATATAAAATATAGATGGAAAGATAACTTCTACCTTAAATGTAATGTAATATTTAATGCAACACTTAGGATTCATTAAATGAAAATAAAATCCTTTTACATATGTTTACAACTCCTGTGTGCCTAAACAGAGTTTACACTGGAAAACTTGTGATATGCATACAAGCTTATTTAAATTGACTTATAATATAATTTATAATTATAAGACTGACTGCCTCTCATTTTAATAACCTTGAAAATAAACTATCATATATAAAAACAGATGGAAAATTGTTTCATTTTTATTCATAGCATTATCAATTTATGCAGAGAGTCTTGCATTGAATATCACAATGCATTTAATTATAATGTTTCAATTATATTCTGTAAGTATCACAACCATTAGATTTTTTAATAAATCTTGAAGATAAACAACTACTGGTGGTAGTCAAATGTGTTTTAGAATATTTATTGACAACATTTTTTAAACGAGATTTCCTTTTTACTAAAAGATTTAATAATATGAATATATAGATATTTCTAAAAATTATAATTAATGTTTATATTCAAAATATTCAGTTAAAGCATTGGAAATAAACCATGCTAATTAGCACGTTTATTGTATATTTAAAATATAAAAGAATGAAAGTTAATTATGATTTTTAAGATTTTGTGGAGAGGAAAAGATTAAAAAAGATAAAGATTGCCACGTGTTTAATATTAATGATATATATATATATATAACTTAATTAAATGTAAGATATAAATAAATATATATATTAAGTTATATATATATATATATATATATATATATAACTTAATTAAATGTAAGATTAAATAAAATATAATTTCTGACTTAATGAAGGATAAATGATTAATGATTTATTCAAAGGAGTTTATTAAAAATTAATGCTTTTTAAAAATTAAAAATTTATAAAATAGATTTGTGTGTATATATTAAACGACATTTATATTATAGGTACGTGCATATTAGACCTGCTGGGATGAAATACAATAGCACAAACAAATGTCTAAATAAAGACCGAATTAAACACATTTATAATGTTGTAAAAGAAAAAATAATTACTTTTATATGTTAACATTAGATGATATTCTCAGTAGGAGAAAGTTGTTATTCAAAATGTTGGTTTTGCTGCTAATTATATGATTTAAAGTATGCTATGATATGAAAAATGTCTGATATGCCCAATTGATCATCTGATGAAAGTAGGGTATAGTAGGGTATACACATAACTTTAATTCTTTCTGAGTGTATTTTTGAACAACTTTTTTATCGAATGAAATGATAAAAATTTGTGAACTGACTGCTACAAAGGATAAAGCCTGTTAAAAGATGGTCATAGACAGAATAACTATCTGTGAAAAGTTAATGTGTGTATGTTATCCCAACAAGAATCTGCCAGATTATGAACACTTTTATGTAAAACTTTCATTTGCATTTTTCAGGACATAAAAAACTTCATGCTGCCCCAGTGATTGTAAGAAACAATCTTTTCCTTTTCTTTTTTATTGGAATAAGTGTATATTGCTAAAAGTTTAGTTGTTGCAATATTATTTCTCATAAGAAAAAAGTAAGTCTGTCTTCGTTTGTTTCCACTAAATAAAGTTATAGGTTGCCATTTTATATGAAACAAGATTTGTTGTAACATTTTTGCAATTAATTTCATTCTCTTCAAAATGTAAATTTGTACTTATTTCCACTAAATAAAGTTATAGGTCACCATTTTGTACTAAATAAAAATGCTTACCATTATTTATCAAAATTGATGGATTGTTTATCAGAAGATCCCATACAGACATTATTAGCGAGTTATTTCTGGACCAAAACATATGTGATATTTCACAGCAAGTCTAATACATAAGTACCTAATAAATTACTCAAATAATGTTGCATAAACTTTTATGCTGATTACATAATAATAAAAAAAATTTTGGATGAGTATTTCTAAAATAATATTTTTTGATCTATGATTAAACTAAATTGATTTAAAGAATTTTTTCTTAATATGTATAATAATGCAAAAATAGTAATACAAAATGATTTGAAACTCAATGTGATTAATCACACAATGCTTTTTAAAGAGATTTAATAAGCATAGATTTTTTAAGAAAAGTTTCCAATATGACTATGATTATGAGGCAGAGAACTTAGAAAGTGCTAAACCACAACTGAATTATTGATTATTTTTACTTTATAACTTCTGCAAACTGCTTATTGTATGCGCTTTATAAATTAGTAGTAATGTATATTTTTAGTAAAAAATATTTATTAAATGCTACATACTATTTAATCTAGTGATACTATCTGCACATTTAAATTGTTTTAGAAAGTTATTTAATTATATATTATCATCCTACTGAGACCTATTGAATTTTTCCCTATGTGAAAACATGATGGTAATTCAATAAAACAGTAAAAAACATAGCTAACATTTCAATATATATATATATAATACATATTTTGCGGGTTCATCCGTGTTAAAAAACTTTTAATATCAATATACTGACGTTTCGACTTGGTCACACAAGCCATATATATACGTCAGTATATTGATACTAAAAGTTTTTTAACACGGATGAACCCGCAAAATATGTATTTTATATATTTAACCCGTGCAAATCTTCGTTTTAACATATATATATATATATCATGTTAACTCTTTTCTAAAGTTATAAAATTATAAATATATTTTTAATTTTTACTTTGTTTCCATTTTATCCCGCCTTCACAATCAAACAAAAATGCATTAGGTATCATTGTTATTAGAGTAATAATTTTTAATTTATGTTGATAGTAGTTATTGCTAAAATTATTTATGGTATGTGGAAAATCCAATTTAAAAGACAAAATAACAAATAAGTATAAATATTTCCATATTTTATTTTTTTAAATGTTTATTCATAGATACCAGTGGTTCAAAAATATAATAGTTTGATTTTAGAGATTATCACTGTATTGATATCATAATTATGTAATAATTATTAAACTTCAAAAATAAATGTTATTACATATTCATTTCTTACAGAAATGTTTTATTTTTAAATACAAAAGATTATATTCTTCTGAATATTGTTACTAAAGAGATTACAGTCATGGGAAACACAGCTGTCTACAAAATGAGGTTATTCACCTGATTGGTATTGTCTTTAGCAATATAAAAATTGTGGAAAAATTGTAAACTTTTAAGCTATAAATTGATTGATTTATAAGTTGTTAAAAAATAGTTTAGATTTTTAAATCAAATGTAAAACAAAAAAGATTTTTTTTTACATTTTATAAATTGAATCAGCTCCACCTGAAATTTGAAGACATGACAGCATTTTGTTTTGAATAAACATAATTTTTAAAATAATTCCTGAAACCAAATGTGATTTTTTAACATTTATTTAATTTCTAATAAAAATATCTATTGAATGAGGTCAAAGTTATTATATTCTGATAAATAATAATTGTTTAATATCAAAATGAAAGCTGAAAGCTTAAATCTACAAAGAAATCTGCAGATATTGGTGCAATACAAGAGAATTGATTTGTAGCAGATATATATATATATATATATATATATATATATATATATATATATATATATATATATATATATATATATATATATATATATATATATATATATATATATATATATATATAGATCCCCACAAAATGTTTTACATTTTCATTTATTGTGCCAAGACTAAGAACTTAAAAATAATAGTACTACATTTTTAAAATATTAAATGCTTTTATTGACCTTGTATTTAAAAAAAAATTGCTTCTTCAACTACAGTTGAAGTTTTTAGACATAACTTGAAATAAAAGCATGGGGATCCAGAAAATAATGAAATCAATCCCTTGTTATAAAAATTAGGTTTGGCTTAATTAATGTCTAGATTTCCCATGCTTTTATTTCAAGTTAAATCTAAGAATGTCAATTGTGGTTGAAGAAACAATTATTTCATTTATTTTTTGTGAACAGTCAATGAATGCATTTAATGTAAATTTTTTATTTATTTCCATTATATATTTTATTGTACAAAAATTAAAAATCTACTCACCTTGGGCTGATATGAAGAGTTTTTTTAGTTTTCTTTTCTGATTGTGAATGTTATATAATAGAGAAATAACTTTTTGTTTCATTTGTTGATTATAACAAGATACAAAAAATAATGATTTGATTATAAAAAGATATTTTTATCCTGAGTAGCACATACCATGGGCAAGATAAAAACAACTTACAGGCTATAAGTGGGCCATGAGCAGTAGTTTAGCCTTTGATATCAGGAGTAAAATAATTTTCAAACAGTTGTTTGTTCATTGGAGAATAGTTACTGGAGAGTTGTGGATAAATGTTGTTGAGCATTTAGGTCAGGTCAAGTTAATGAGTTAAAATTAAGTTGAAAACAAAAAATATATTGATTGTAGTGATAGAAAGAAAATAATAATCTTGGAAAAATGTTTCTTAATATATTTCTTAATTAAATTTATAAGCTATTAAAGCCAACATGATAACTGGATAGAGAGATCTGACTATTTGCATTATGTTATATATTTCCTCATTATTAAAAGAATGCCTGTCTGGAACAATTCAAAAACATACTTTAAATTGATAAACTGATGCTTCGATAACTGTTGGCATGCTAATCTAAACTACTGAAAGGCCAACATGATAAATTACTTGTGCAAAAATAAAATTGTGATTGTAGTGATTGAATTGTAAAACAACCAATTCTATAACCAAGAGAAGTAGATAATATTATATCTATTTTTGACATCATTACCTAAGAGATAAACCACACCTTTAAAATTTGATATATATATATATAATACATATTTTGCAGGTCATCCATGTTAAAAACTTTTAATATTAATATACTGATGTTTTGACTTGGTCACACAAGTCATCCACAGAGTTATAAAAGGTAGAAAGATGGTTGTAGAGGTGCTACAATCACTGATTTATATAAAATGTTAAAATCCACCAATAGTAAAAATGTTATATTTAGGAAAGTTTTTTCCTATTTGGAAAGATTTTTTTAAAAAAATTCCTAAATTTAATATTTTTGCTATTGGTGGAATTTTAATATTTTATTCAAATTAGTGATTGTAGCGCCTCTACAACCATCTTTCTACCTTTTATAACTCTGTGTATGACTTGTGTGACAAGTCGAAATGTCAGTATATTAATATTAAAAGTTTTTAACACAGATGAACCCGCAAAATATGTATTTTATATATTTAATCTGTGCAAATCTTCATTTTAACATATATAAATCTTCATTTTAACATATATATATATATATATGTTAAAACGAAGATTTGCAAGGGTTAAATATATAAAATACATATTTTACGGGTTCATCCGTGTTAAAAACTTTTAATATTAATATACTTTTAATATTAATATATATATATGTAAATTTATTAATAAATATTTGAAAATACAGTACTTAATAGTTTATAAAAAATATATGTATAACCATCACTTAGAAGCGCTTTCAGCTAACTTGTAGTTTTTGTCAACTATCACTTTTATAAAGTGTCAGCATTCCCATAATTCCATGATGTCAATCTTCCCATAATTCTGTGATCTTAATGTTTGCTGCTTGCCTATTAATTAAATCTTGCTTATATTTATATATTAATACCACCTCTTTAATTTTTATTTTATTATTATTTCTTTCAGTTTTCAATATTTTTACATTGTTATAATTAAAATTGAAACCATATATACATGATTAATTATGGTCATAAAAGACAGAAGCTGATAAAGTACCATTATTTTTAAAATTTTGTCTTGTATTTTGAACCCATTTAAATAATAATAAGTGCTCTTTTGTTCTTTTTTCCAATGTGCACCTCGATTTACCTATATAACCACTGCCACACCTACATGTCCATTTGTAAATGATACAATTTTTATTTATCAATAAAGTTTTATCTTATGAATTGTTTATTAATTTATTTAATGTAAGTGGCACATAAAATGCAATGTCACATATTTCTTTATAAATTTTCTTAATGAAACTTGCCTGTTGATTTGAAATATATGGTATTGATATCCACAGTTTTTTATCAGAAACATTAACATTATTATTAATATTTTTATATTTAGAAGTAAAATTTTTAATAGTATAATAAACACAATCATAATTGTATTCAACATTTAACAAGTCATTATAATAAATTTCAATATTTTTAGTTTTATCTGATGCATATTTACAAAGATTATCATTTCTAAATAAAAATGATTTCAAACCTGCCATTTTATGTGACATTGTTACTTTTGATTTATATGGAAGATATCCTCTTTTTGCTATTGGTTTAAAAGTCATATATTAATCCAGTTTTTTTAGCTATTGGTTTAAAAGTCATATAGTAATCCAGTTTTTTTGCTATTGGTTTAAAAGTCATATAGTAATCCAGTTTATCTTTGTTAAACAAAGATAAACTGGATTACTATATTCTATTACTAAATTATATTATTATATAAATAATCCAGACTCAAGCATTTTGAACTAAGAGCAGGAAGCTTTAAACACCTTCACATTTAATTCACTAAATATTATATATAAATGAACAATGTGAAATCTTTCGATTTACTACACAGTAATTTTCAAATTTAATGAAATGATCATAACAAATGTAAATATATTAAATTTATTAAGTGCAAGCAGATGATATAATAATAATATGAAAGGCTGAAACCTTTGACTGATGCTCCTTAAAAATGCTTAAATGACAGCCAATCAGATAGTAATAATGACTGCACAAGGAACTGTCAATTCAAAATGCAAGTCAGAAATTTTATGAGAAAAAGATGGAACCCACCTTCTTCTCTACTTAAATTTATATATAAATAAGCCAGATTCAAGTATTTTGAACTAAGAGCATAAAGCTTTAAACACCTTAATGACCTTCACATTTATATATAAATTTAAAAAGAGAAGAAGGTGGCTTCCATTTTTTTCTCATAAAATCTCTGACTTGTGTTTTGAATTGAGAGTTCCTTGTGCAGTCATTATTACTATCTGATTGGCTGTCATTTAAACATTTTTAAGGCATATCTGTCAAAGGTTTCAGCCTTTCCCATTATTATTATATCATCTGCTTGTGCTTAATAAATTTAATATATTTATAGGTTATTAATATAAATCCATGTATTGTTTTATAAATATAATAATGAATTTAGAAATTCTATCAACTCTCTATTCTAAAAATCAAAAAGACATGTTTACTATTAGCATATGTTTGATTTATCTATTACTATTTTGGTTTCATTTTAGTAGTGTTGGTTTTAGATAAAGTGATTTAAATTTTTTTAGTAGTGTTGGTTTTATAGATTTTATTTTAGTATGTGGTACTTTGATGTATAAAACTTGATTAATTTGTCTGATGAAATAGAGTTTTTAAAATCTCAGATTAATTATTTTATGTATTGTAGATTTTAGAATATATTTTTAAGCCCATGTAAAATGGTTTTAGATAAAAACTTAATATTATTTAATCAATATGATTTTGTTTAAAAATTTAAAATTTTGATTTTAAATTAATATTATTAAGAACATTTAGATAAAATGTTTGACTTAATTTTTGACTATAAATCATTTAGAAATTTGGATTTGAAAATAAATTTTAATTTTGAAAATTTATGTTCAATTTTGAAATAGTTTAAATTACATAGTTAAATATATATCGCAACAAGTTTATTTGGTTGTTAAATAAATAATAGGAGAGGGGGTTGTAATAACAATTTAGTGTTAATAATTATAACAGAATAATGAAAAAAATTGGTGCTTAAATTATCTAAATTTAAAATGAGTTCTGATGATTTAAACATTCTAAATATATATATTTTTTATCTTTTTGTTAATTGTATGTTTGTACTTTTTGAAGTATATATAATTTATAATGAGAGTAAGTTGGTTTTATTGATATTATATAAAATAAAAATTTAACCTTACTAAATTTTAATATGAATTACTCCATTTTTTCATTAATTTCCCCCCTAGTAAAAAATTCTGCAAGCTTTATACTGTAATATGCATATTTTCCTAGATACATTATAATATAACATTTTAGTTCAAAGAAAATTCTATAGATGTCAAGAAAATCAAAAAAATTCTCAAAACCATTGAATTTAGCTTTGTCCTGACAAGTATATCTATTGTATTATGATAGGTTTTTAGCATCACAATTTTTATGACATTATTTAAAGAAAATGGTCTGAATAACCAAAAACATGTTTATTTGTGATTTTATTACAATTCTAGATATTTTTATACAATAATTTACACAATATTTATTACATATCAAAAATATAAATTATTAATAACTTATTTTGAATGGAAATACTTTATTTTTAAAAATAGAATGTTATATTAGCAGACAATGCAAATATGGCCTAAAGCTATTTAGAAGCTTAGCTTTCTACATAACAATCTAATTATAATAATGAGTATAAAATTATCATAATTTTGCAATAAATATTAAAATTTTTTAAACTTTTAAAACATATTTCATTAGATATAAAAGAAATAAATAAATATTTATTCAGATTTTTTTTTAAAATAACAAATATGTTGATTTTGTAAAATGAAAATAAACTTTTTAAAAATGATGATGTCTAATATTTTTGTTTTGATTACAATTTTATTTTTTTTAAATATTTTTAAAAAGAAAATGTGAACATTTAAAATTTATTTCAGTAGCAATCAAAAATATATATAAAATCAAGCAAATTTATTATTTTCTGAAAAGTAATAATTGTTTAATTAAAAATTCTATGTTGAACATGAGAACAAAAAAAATGATGAATTGCGAGAGAAACAGCAGAGAGTTAACTGTTAAATAAAAATGCTTTAGTCTAAAATCATATAATGTTTAATAATGTTTTAAAGACCAATGATATAGTTTTAAAGAAATATATAATGGTAGTTATTTTATCCTACTGAACAATGTTGATGTAAGACAAAAAGTTTAAAAAACACTTTACAAAGGTAATTCTTAAGTTTTAAAGAAAATTCTTAATAATAAGATAAAACCTAGATATTAGTTATTATAAAGTAATGAAGAACATAAATTTTTCTTAATAAAAGAATTTATTAGTGCTGTTATTCCAGTGATTATTATGTTATATCTATATTTTTTTTTGATTTTAAATCACATAAGAATAATTTTCCCTTGAGATATATTTGTGATTTCTTAAGTAAAAATGGCTGACAGATCTTCTAAACTTATTATTAATTTTTTAAAAGAATATGTTCATAGAGGTGAATATTTTGTACCTTTTTTATTGACATTTTAAATAGAATTAATGTTTTTAGTATCAATGGAAATAGTGCATTTCCTCTCGATAATATAAATAAGTATCAACTTGTTAATAAATTATGAAACAGCAATGTACTTCAAAATAAGAGTCATATATCACATGATCCTATCGCTTAAGCTTGTAAGTTATAAACAATGAGGATTGCCAATTCCTCTACAAGCTTTATGATAAATGCTTAGCCAGAGCCAGCACTTGAAATATCTCTGTCAGGAAACCCCCCCCAAACCTCTGACTATGGTTTCATGCTTTGGCACTCTTCAGAGAGGGGTCAGGATCTAAAGCAATGTACTTATTTCTATTTTAAGGAAGAAATAATATTTTTCTAATGCTAAATTTAATTTTATTCAGAATCTATTTTATTATTAAAAAAATTATAATGTGTTTTGTTGTACAAATGAAATATTAACAAATGTTGAAAGTATTTTGATTATAAAAAGAATGTTATAATGTTTATATTATCTTTGGTTATTTTGATATGTTTATTACAAGTATTTTGTCTATGCAGAAAAATTATAATCATGAATTAAATACAATAGTTGATAACAATGTTGAAACAGTCCCTGTCTTTAAATTATCATTTTTTAGATTGCATAATGAAAATAATAATTTTATGAGAGATAAAAGAGTTAGCTTAAAGAAAGGTCTTACTTTAAATTTATTATTAAATAATTCTAAAAAGTTGGTAGATAGTAAAAGTATTCATCATTCAAATTTTCTATAATTTGTATTTTACAAGACGGAGCTAATTTCTACCTAGTTTAATAATTTTATTAATAATGTAATATCAGATGTGTAAAGTTTAAATTTTGTAGTTCTAAATAATAAGTAACAATTGAAACAATAAGATCTGTGGATATAATATTCCTTTATTATCTAAATCTTTTATCCATATACTATTATGGTTTCCTGACAAAAATAAATTCATTTTTCCTCAGCTTTGCAGATTTCATTGATGCTAATGGGCATAATTTGAACATTACATATTTGATATTTATCTGTTTATTTACAAGGTTATTAAAATGACTGTTAATCAATTTTACTTTGTAAATATTAATTATGGCCAATGTGAATGATGCTGCATGGGCATCTCTGTGGATTTTGTGTCATATAAGCATAAATCTATATGCTTTTTAGATTGCACTGGTATTGGGGCATTGTATTAATGTAATGAATTCTAGAAACTTTTTAATTCTAATTATATATGTATGTCTTTATAAATTCTTTGTTTGTAAACATGTTAAATTGAAAAAAACAAAAAAACATTACCATTATTTGCCTGAAGGTTTGTGATGATGACATATTATTAGATGTGATATGTTAGATTATTTCCATTATCTATGAATGAGTGTTCAATGTATAGAAAATTTTAAACTTTATTTAAACTTTCCAAATACAAACAACTGTTAGTAATAACACACAAATAAACAACACAATTAGTAATTACACAATGTTTCAAGTAGTATTATTCTTCACTCTTCTTTAGGTATTGCTCAGTTGGTTAGAGCATTTGTCTTAAATTTGATATTCAAGAATCTAAAGATGTGAGTTTGACGGAATCTATGTGAATACTGTCACAGTGCATATCAGGCCATCAACAGCTTAGCTGGTTAAATCACTTGCCTTAAATTCAATATCCAAGAATCTCAGGGTGCAAGTTCGATTTCTATGTGAATATTGTCACTGTGCATATCAGACCAGAAACATCCAAAGAAGAGTGGAAAATACTCAAAATCTTGTGTAATTACTAACCTGTGTTGTTTATTTGTGTGTTATTACTAATAGGTTGTTTATATTTGGAACGTTTAAATAAAGTTTAAAATTTTCTATACATTCAACATTCACTCGTAGATAATGGAAATAGTCCAACATATCACATCTAACATTACCATTATCATTATGTATAATCAAAAATTATTTTTTTGCACTTCGAAAAATGAATAAAGATATTTCAAAGGAAAGAAAAATGACCAACAAAATACATTTCTTTACTAAAATTATTACTATTTTGTTACTCTTAAGCATAAACATTACCCAGATGTTCACATCATACTTTAATATTTCTTTATTATAAATAAATGCATAAGCATTTTTTAATGTTTTTCCAAAAAAACTTTATTTCCATATATTAACTAATGAACATTTATTTATTTATAATGTTGAAGAACATATATATTGTAAAAGAAAAAAAAGTGGTTGTTTAATTTGCCATTGTATAATGATAAAATTATAATGTAATAATATTTCTTTATATATTTCAAATCAGCATATGTTAGATGATTTTACCAGCATTGAATAATATGAATGTTAGGCATATATTACTATAAATGTTAGGTAACAGCATATATTCATTTTAATATGCCAATAAAAAAACATATTGAGTTAATTAATTTAGTTACTGAAAACATTAGTAGTTTCATTTTTCAACTTTCATTCAAAATTAGGTGAATCATAAGTTAATTAACCGTAAAATCTCTATAATTATCTTTTATGTTTTAAAATAAGACATTCACAAAATTAATATATATATACACTCTTAAAATATTTAATCTGATTTATTTTGTTAAATCATTTAATTTTTTTATTTGAAAATTTAAATAAAATCAAAATATTTTAATCAGAGATCGTTATCAAATTTTATAAAAGTAAGCCTAATGAAATCGCAATAACGTTAATGTAAATTACAAAAGAAATGTTCATTTATATATTGTCTTTTAAAAATCAAGTACTTAAACATTTTGTATTTACAAACAATTATTATTCAATAAGATTTTAAATGAAAAATAATCTAATATTTTTTTATTATTAAAACACCTTTCTAAGACAGGAAACATAACAGTTATTGTATTGTAGAAATTTTAACAATGATAAAATTTATTCCCTGATGAGTTAATCGATGTAGAAGAACCACTTTACAATAGCAACTATTTAATCTCTGGAGAATTAAAAATCACTAGAAATAAAAGAGGAAAAAAGCTGAATAAAAAAATATGACACCACAATCATTTATCAGAGAAAAATACAAAATTATTTTGAATAACATGCAACAATCTTTGTAAAATATCTGATTCCCATGTTACATAATATTACTGTATTTTTATTAAGATAAGAAAATGTTTTATTGATAATTTTTACTATATATATATATACATGTTAACAATAATGATATGATTAATTTCTTATGAGGTCATGCAATATTCAACATCAAAGCGATAGTTTGAGCAATACAGTTCTACTCAATTGAGTAATCTGAATGTTTTTAATATAATTTGTCAAATAATTTTAAAAGAGCAATATCTTTAATATTTAATAATGTTTCTTAAGGTAAGATATAAATATATTGCCTTTATAAGATATTTGATAATTATGTATTTATTCCAGCAAGGTTACTATGAATTATAAATTAACAGATTCCTTTAAATATTAAAGTCAGTTAATACCAAATATATGTAAAATGAAATAAGAATAATAGTTTACTATCAAATTTCAGAGTTTTAGTCAAAGAAAGAAAAAGCAATCCATCATGTTATTGAATAATTCAAACATGTTACAATTAAAGAAAACAATATTTACCAATTATTGACTTTTATTTAATTAAATAATTGCAGTATGTGCTGCGACTATTTTAATTTTAATTGTGATTCATTTTTACTAACATAATGACCAACTGACTTTTGAATAAGTTTTGATCACTTCAAAATGTATTTATTGAAAAATAATTTATTTTCTAACTTTGCTGTATTGTTGTTCCAAATCATTTTTATCTTACAGTGTTTGGTTTTTTTTATTTAGCTTTATTGTTAGTTATATTTAAAAAATGTTTTATGCATATAAAACAAAAGAAGTAATTGATAATCATTAAGGAATATATGTATATACTGTGTTAAAATCAGTCTTTATAAACTTTAGATTAAATTAGAAATGTATTTATTACTATAATTTTCTAAACCCAGTAGTGATGGCATTTACCATTTTTTATTCGATGATGCAGAGAAAATTATAATTATCGTGACATTGTAAAAGGTGTGTCTATTGTACAAACACAAGGTATCAATACATAGTATATACAGATCAGTGATAATTCGTATATTCAGACTTTGAAGCATGAACAGATAGTATTAATCATAACAATAGCTGGATGTTAAATTTTAAAGTTAAAATGAAATAAAAATTTACAAATCAATATGAAAAATAAAGACATGAAATAAAATGACTAATGAAAGTGAAGGATTTTTACTTCAAGATTATAAAATCTACAAAAATATGATTCATTTTATAGTAATAGCATTAAGTAATGAAATATTATGCATAAATTTTGTTGTACATGTAACTAGCTCAATGGACATGTCCTTCTTCCTTAATCTATAACTTATACACACTCTCATCTATGTCATTATAGATTATTGATGTCATATCTATATTTATTAACATATTTATCTTCATATATATAGCCACTAACTATGTTGAACCTAATGATTTTAGTATAAACATAAATTATGGTACTATTCATGGTCAAACATTTTACTACAAATCAATACTAACTCATATATGTTTTATTTGCATTTATTCAATATAATTTTTTTCCAATAACAAAATTAAGCATGAATTTATCCATCCTACATAATAATCACTTTGATTTTAGACTAACATTAAAAATCATCTTAATAATTCCAAAATTTAGGAATCCAGAATATATTATATAATATTACTAATCACTAATTTTACACTTTTCAATGCTTTCTTCTTCTTTTTATATTTCAATTACCTAGCAATTTTTCTGAGAGCTTCTTTTTTATCTAGATGATAGTTATCCAAAAAATAGAGAGAAATCTAAAATACAACTGCTAAATAATTAAAACATTAAAAAAAGTATAAAATTGGATAACCAGTCAATATTCAAAGATAAAAAAAATAAAACACTTAATTGTAAATCAGTTAATTAAAAAACTTTCTGGTGTTACTTAGGTCTGTAATATTAATGCTATATAAAATTTTAAAATGCAGTTCACATATTCATTTAATAGATTTCTACTTTATTACTAGTAACTTTGAGTATCATTGGTATAATAAATAACTTAATCAATTTTCAGATTTAGGCAATATTATATTCCATGACATCATGAAAAATAGAGTTACTCTTACAAAGCCTCAAAAAATAATAATGAGGAACATCTCTCCACAAAGATAACATTAAATTTCTATTTGTTCACATGGAATCTAGAAAACCTTTTTGAAATTTTGGGGAATCTCAAAAACTCAATTTTTAATATTAAAAGTTGATGGAAAATATGATAACTATAATTTTAAAAGTAAATATTTTATTATATATTCTACTATCTTGTTTTATTTTGCCACCAGAATACTGGGTAAAAAATTGTTTTAGGGTAAATCAATCAAATAGATCTACAAAAACAATAAATTTGACTGCCATTCATCATGCCTTTGGTGAGTTCCAGACTATGGACATATTATTCATAATTAGTCAATATTTTTATTTATGGAAATATTTAAGTCATTTATAAATCAACTTTTAGATGTAAATTAAATTAATAATCTGTCAATAAATCTATAGACCCTTCTAATTTAACAAGTACTATTCTTAATAAAGATTCAAAGATTCCAAGGATTAGTATATAACAGAGATCAGTAAACTGTTTATTCTAGAGTTATATTTATATAATTATGTAAATAATCTAGTTTGGATTCTAAAATTTAATATATGATAGAATAAAATGTGACTGATAGATGTATAATGTAAAAACCTGATGCTCCTCTCTAAAGGAGACCATCAGAGAGAAACTGGTTTGGATATTAAGATATATCTGGAGTAAAAAAATAAGAATGAATTATATATATTGTAACCATATATTTTAGTATAAAATATAATAATTGATGTAACTGGTATAAAAATTTCTCTGTCTTCTTTTGGTGATTTGATTGGCTTGATTTGCACTTTGAACAGATTACTCTCTTATATTCAAAATAATTTATTAGAGAGAATGGGTAATATTTTGCCTTACTTGTTGTCTATATTATTTTAATAAATTTAAATTGCTTCTTTCCATATACTAATTCATATCAAAATGTTTAACTTTTTAAAAATTTTGACAACACATTAAATTTGGTAAAATATTATTAAAAATAATAATAATTTTTATTTGTTTAAAATGGTCTTAAAAATTATTTCCATTGAATTAAAAAAACCATTTGTTCAACTAAATTTAATTATTAAAAATAAATACAGTAATTACGTATGCGTTTCAATGTAAAAAAGAAAGGAGCGCGAATTTAAAAAAAAGATCGTCTGATAGTGTTGCTTTGGAGGGAGAGAAAAGAAAAGAAAATGGTAAAAGGCAAATGGTGTAAATATGATAAGCTTATTTTAAAATAGTTAACAAGTAAACGGATTACCACAAAGTTTTCTATAAACGTAAAAATAACATAGTGGTATTTAATAATAAGATGAATTGCTAAATTTAAAAGTCTGTTCAAGTCGGCTAACCAGGTGGATCAAATCGCTAATAATAATTTTCCAATATTACATTTGAAATATGTCGGAGCTTTCCAGTTTAAAAGCAGAATTAATTGCAAGATTTTGGTATGTTTTAAAATATTTATTATTCTACAATTTGGAAAAATTAAATAAGTGTTTTAATTACAGAAGTTTTATAAATATGAAAATTTGCTTTTTAAAAAAGAAGAAGTTTAAATTAAAGTAAAATGTTAAAGTTATTAACATAGTTTAATATTTCCGTTTATAATTTTAATAAAAAATATAGTATTGATTGATATTTAACTTTGCAATGCCAGTAATATATTTGCTAGTTAATTTGTTTACCATTTGGATAATAAAAACAGTCTTCAAATAATTAATTAAAGCTATTTTCTAATTTTATCGTCAGTTTGGAATGATTAAATTAATTGCTATAATTAGTATTCCTAGATTTAAGCGTGGATAAATAAATATTAGCATGGATGTGATAAACTTGGAACAGTTTTAATAGAGAAATGTAGAAATTAATAACTTATGAAAAAACATTTTCATTTAAACTCTGCGTGTCATATTTTGGAATTGTTTCATGTTTATGGAGCCACGTAAAATCGTTAATCTAATAGTGCTTATAATAACTAATACAAATGGATAAAATTACATGTATGGAATTCAACTATAATTGTAGCTATTACTTCGTATATTTATTGTTCGACACATCGTACATGGATTTCACGGATCATATTTGTAGTTATAAAATGCTATACAATTTAATTTGTGATACACACACCTGCTAGAATTCATGTATTGAACTATAAAATGCTATACATTTAATTTATATCACACACACACCTGTTAGATTTTATGTATTTGATGAATAATGCATTACTTTAATTTTATCGTTATATGAACTTGCATGTGAAGTTCATAAGTTATATTTTATTAAGTTTAAATTAATAGGGGTTGAATAAAATACTTATTCAAGAGAATAGCGCTTGCGAAAAAGCTTGAAAAGTACTAAATGAATTTATGAGATGTATCAATTTTTCATGAGGTATTTTGTGAGTCTTTCCAGATTTCTATTCCTATACTAATGTTACTTATATTATATTACATATGTTTTATTTTAAGCAAGATAAGTTAGTACATTAGTTGTCCTGATTAGTGTAACATTTTATTATGCAAGAACCCACATTTGCTAAAATGTTAGTGTTTTCTGAATGGTCAGAATAACTGAGGAGGATGATTTTGCACTTTAATGTGAAGTAAATAGTAATGTTGTTTTATAATGTTAAAAGGCATTAATCTGTGCCGGTGGTTAATCCGCAGATTACTTAATTGCCATTTTTGTATTTTACACTCATTCCTGCGCTGGTGGTTAATCCGCGGAATTGTGTAATTATACTTATTACTTTATGATGGTGTATAAATCCACAAAGCGTTTAGTGTTATTTAATTCCTATGTGTAGATGAATGCATCCACAGGAATATGGTTTTACTTCATAGATATAAGTTGGGCAAAGTATTTTAGTTATTCTGCTAAATCATCTTCTTCCATTTGTAAGTATAATTTATAAGTTAGATCATTAAATTGTAGCAGGACATTCTATTCAAGTTACCTCATAATAATTAACTGTTGGTTGATTATTATTTACCTGAATGTAAGTTTAAATTTTCACTTTATTTAATGATTGCATTATAGCTAAATCCTACAGATATAATATTATTTATTATATTATTATAAGTTCACAGTATAGATTTATTGAATCTGGAAATGACATTAGATGTTTCATGAGTTGATGTTGAATTTAGTATAATTTCCTCAATACATTCATTATATCAAATTGAAATATAAGGTATGATTAGGTTTTTAAAAACCGTACCTATGATATGTTATTGAAGAAAGTCGATGGAATTATAATTTATTTATTTTATTTGTTTATTTATGTCTTTAATTATAACATTAGAATTAATTACTTAT
Organism: Epiperipatus broadwayi; assembly: GCA_028023455.1. Classification (NCBI taxonomy): domain Eukaryota; kingdom Metazoa; phylum Onychophora; class Udeonychophora; order Euonychophora; family Peripatidae; genus Epiperipatus; species Epiperipatus broadwayi. The sequence continues at coordinate 4,381,415 of JAQFVV010000008.1, read as the reverse complement.
TATTCATAAATTTGTAAATAAACGTTGATTTATAATTAAACTTACTGTGCCGTTGCTATTTGTCATTCGTAAAATCAGAAATCATAAACCTTGGATAGAGCATACATTGAAGTACATACTATCGTCAACATGATATAAGAGTTTAGTGATATTTTGAGAAAACATTTGGATGCTTTTCGTCTTTGGTAGTTTATGATGTGTAAGGTACAATAAAATCCCATTTACCTTTTCCATCATTTTAGCTTTGCGTAGTTGATTCTAGTATACAATATAAATTGATTATTAAACCTGTAAACAGATTTACCAGATAATGACATGATTGAATATATTTACTTAACGTTTTTAAATTGTCATTTGTCAGTATAATAAGAGTCTCAGTGATATAGTAAACTATAAAAAAAAGAACCCAAGTATTTATGTTTATTTATTGCAAAGCTTTACCTGGACTAGCATTTGTATTAAAAATCATATAGATGGTTTAAAATTTCATAATCTTATGTAGTTCCACAAATTATGCCATCTTGTACATGGTCGGCCATCGGGTCTCATACAATGAAAATCGCAAATTAAGGTTTGAAAGATAATAACATTACATACTTATAATTTGTTTAATGTATTTTATCATACTACTATGATAGGTCTTCGCGGTACACCCTGGCTGCGATCAAATTAAATCATAAAAAGTTTATGTTATATCATTAGTTTGGTCTGTGGTAAGTTGCTCCAGATTTTGGTTGTGGTCTTTGGTGCATAATATAGATGGCATGATATGCTTTTGGTTACAGCTCTTAATAGCTGACAATGTGCAGCGGGAATTGATCGGTGGTCGAGGTTACAATTCTTAGCGCACTTATGTTTTGGTGATGTTATGTAGTTGGGACAGCAATCGAACGGTTACAATATATATATATATATGTAATAAATAAAGTTTGATATCTGTATTCGTTTCACAATATATGTAATATACAAATCAATATATATATCAAAATACAGTACAATTTATATAAATTATATTCTTTTAGAAGTACTTTTGACTATACACTTTGTAGTCTTTATCAACTATATAACGTTGAATAATTAAAACAAGACAACACTTAACAATACCCATAGTTCAATTCAGATTTCCCACAATTCTGTTATCTTAACATTTGATGACTGGCGATTCATTAACATTTGACGATTTCTTGAAAGCAACATAGCCTCTTTTATTTTACGTTTATTATGACAACGTTCAATTTGAATAATTTTCATATTTTTATAATCAAATTTAAATCCATATTGACAAGATTTATTATGATCAAATATAACAGATGATGAAGGTTTATTTACATCTGTTCCATATTGATTCTCTTTTTGAATTCTATTATATAAAAGCATATGTTCTTTTATTCTCTTCTCAAATGTACACTTAGATTCACCAATGTATTGTACACCGCATCCACATATCAATCTATATATAATAGAATTTTGATTAAACTTTGAATTTTGAATTTTAGAATTATTAAGCAATCTATTTATGTTATTTGTAGAGAAAAAAGCAATATGACACAAACCATTATAAATTTTTCTAATAAACTTGACCTGCTCATCTGATATAAATGGCATTGAAATCCATTTCATTTTGCTATTGCTAATATTATTAAAGGATTTAAAAGAAATCAACACTATAATAAAATTAAAAATAAAAATATCAAAATGAAATGGATTTCAATGTCATTTATATCAGATGAGCAGGTCAAGTTTATTAGAAAAAATTATAATGGTTTGTGTCATATTGCTTTTTTCTCTACAAATAACATAAATAGATTGCTTAATAATTCTAAAATTCAAAATTCAAAGTTTAATCAAAATTCTATTATATATAGATTGATATGTGGATGCGGCGTGCAATACATTGGTGAATCTAAGTGTACATTTGAGAAGAGAATAAAAGAACATATGCTTTTATATAATATAATTCAAAAAGAGAATCAATATGGAACAGATGTAAATAAACCTTCATCATCTGTTATATTTGATCATAATAAATCTTGTCAATATGGATTTAAATTTGATTATAAAAATATGAAAATTATTCAAATTGAACATTGTCATAATAAACGTAAAATAAAAGAGGCTATGTTGATTTCAAGAAATCGTCAAATGTTAATGAATCGCCAGTCATCAAATGTTAAGATAACAGAATTGTGGGAAATCTGAATTGAACTATGGGTATTGTTAAGTGTTGTCTTGTTTTGATTATTCAACGTTATATAGTTGATAAAGACTACAAAGTGTATAGTCGAAAGTACTTCTAAAAGAATATAATTTATATAAATTGTACTGTATTTTGATATATATATATATTGATTTGTATATTATATATATATATATATATATATCAAAATTCACCAAAATTCACAATTCAAACAGACTAATCAAAAAGTATAAATTCTAAAACATAACCAATGCTATGCTGATTCAAACTATCATGAGTGAATTGTCTTATAGTACATGAAAGAAAGAGAGAATTTGTCTAATTCATAAATTGTTTTAGTCATTGCTGATAAATGCGATTGAAAATCTTGATGATGTTACATTAAAAGTATTTATTCAAGAATTATTGTCATTAAAAAAATACAGCTAGGAATATGTGTGTGAAATAAATTGAACATAAAAGCTATAGAATTATAAAAAAATATGTAGAAAACATTGGATATAAATAAATTAAAAGTCATTCCATCTAAGAAATAAATATTTTAAACTTTTTTAAGCTAATGGATTATTGTAAATTGTAATTAAGGAATATATAAAAACTGCAATTTTTATTACAATGTGATTAGTATAGCATTTTAATCTTTAAAGATTGTTTGTGTCTTTTGTTTTGATACTGGTCATATTACAAAAAAATATTAATATGTATATATATGTAACATTCAAATATAATTATATTGTCTATATTAAACTTTATATAATTAGAAGAAAGTTGAACTCAAGCATTTATGTTCCCAGCATCTATGCACTCCATGTTATATAACTGATACACATGATCACATAATGTGAAAAAGATAAATGATCTCCAATATATATATATATATATATATATATATATATATATATGTAATATACAAATCAATATATATATATATATGTAATATACAAATCAATATATATATCAAAATACAGTACAATTTATATAAATTATATTCTTTTAGAAGTACTTTCGACTATACTCTTTGTAGTCTTTATCAACTATATAACGTTGAATAATCAAAACGAGACAACCCTTAACAATTGATATGTGGATGTGGCGTACAATACATTGGTGAATCTAAGTGTACATTTGAGAAGAGAATAAAAGAACATATGCTTTTATATAATAGAATTCAAAAAGAGAATCAATATGGAACAGATGTAAATAAACCTTCATCATCTGTTATATTTGATCATAATAAATCTTGTCAATATGGATTTAAATTTGATTATAAAAATATGAAAATTATTCAAATTGAACGTTGTCATAATAAATGTAAAATAAAAGAGGCTATGTTGATTTCAAGAAATCGTCAAATGTTAATGAATCACCAGTCATTAAATGTTAAGATAACAGAATTGTGGGAAATCTGAATTGAACTATGGGTATTGTTAAGGGTTGTCTCGTTTTGATTATTCAACGTTATATCGTTGATAAAGACTACAAAGTGTATAGTCGAAAGTACTTCTAAAAGAATATAATTTATATAAATTGTACTGTATTTTGATATATATATTGATTTGTATATTACATATATTGTGAAACGAATATCAAACTTTATTTATTAACTTTATTTATTACATATATATATATATATATATTAGTAAAAATCAGTCATATTTCACATGACCTTGTATTACCAATATGTAATATATGAAGAGCAGCTCTTTATATATTACATATTGGTAATACAAGCTATATAGGTCATGTGAAATATGACTGATTTTTACTAATATTATAATTTTTCTATTAGGGATTTGGCTAAATTAAATTGCTAAGCCTACTAATATATGGAATCATTGAATTTAGTTCAGGCTCATATAGTTTCTTTGATTAAAGAGCTGAGTTTGAAGACATGTAAGTGTCTGAAGATTTGGATCTTTTTCTTAATATTTAAGAATTAGATAAATGCTTGGCTTGAGTTAATATTTTGAATCTAATGTCCTATCTCCTCACTGATGAGAGCCATAGCTTGAAACCGGTCTGGAGATGGAGACCATCATAGATAAAGGCTTCAGGTATTTTCTCTTGTAGCATTTATCATAAAAAAATAAAATAAATAAGCTTGTTTAGAGCTATTAGCAGGCTCTTTATATATATATATATATATATATATATAAAGAGACATATATATATATATATATATATATATATATATATATATTTCATGCTGAACCAGTAATCATCAGTTGCTATCTTAATATAAGCTGAGAACTGATTGTACATATGTGTAGGAGATAGTGATCTCGATGAACTAATGAGTGCTGGTTCAGCATGAAATATGCATATTGGAGATCATTTATCTTTTTCACATTATGTGGTCATATATATAAGTTGTATAAGATGTAGTGCATAGCTGTCAAGAGCTTGAAAGTCTAAGTTCAAGTCCTTTCTAATTATATATATATATATATGAAATTGGTATTACATTCATTTCAAAGTTTCAAAATTCTGTTTATATTTTAAAAAATAACTGGAAAATAAAATACACAATATATTGCTCTCATATATATATTACTGTGTGTTTAAAAGATAGTATACGTGAAAACAATTTTTAAATTTTTTATAGATAATATAAATATATATATACAATTTATTATAAGGTAATGTGAAAGGATGTAAAACATTTTGAAATCTTGCAATCTGATTTTTTAAATAATTTATGTCTATCATTTATAACGTTATTAATCCTCTTTAGAAATATATAAACGTTTTATATATTTTTTAAAAAATAAAAAAGATATAAATTTATATCTACAAAATTTTTACATTCTAATAATATTTCATTTTAAATGTAATTAAATTTTTTTTTTTTGCATTTTTAAGTCAGTTTTTGAATAGTAATTTTTGTTATAAATATAATAATATTCTCATGATTTATGAAAAACATTTATTAATGCACAATACAAGATCTTTCATTATTATTTTATCAATGTGCAGGGAAATATATATATATATATAATACTTCTGAAAATCTGAATACAAGGATTCCACAGTAATTTGAAATATCTTTAATGTAAGTCATAAATCAATTACTTCTGAATATATGCGTATACAATGGTAGCATCTAAAATATTTGTCAATTCGTGTTCTAAATTTATGAGTTTTTTAAAAAAAAATTGTTTCTGAAAATTTTAAATACGAAAACATAATAGAATAAGAAGGTATAAAATGTTTATTCATCTAAATAATAGCAATTTTTGTATAATGTATTAAAATACTGAAGAAACAAAATAAAATTAATTGTTGATTATCTTATTGAGATTTCTGAATTGATTTTGCTTTCACAATAATCTCAATGTTTGGAGTTATGTTTGTTAATGAAAGTAACAGAGCAGTTTTCAAATTTGATGAAGCATGACATCATTTTGTTAGTTATAAATTTCATGGTGTAAGTAATAATGTAAGAAATAACACTTCAAAGCTTACAAAGAATAATAAAAAAAGCATAAGTCACCAACTTAACAGACATATTGAATTTGAAGTGTCACTAATGAAAAAAAATGAATTATTTTCCAATATTTTAAGTCTTCTATATAACAGTGATCCTTGCTATATCATTTGTAATGGCTGGATAAAATAGTATTTAAGTTAATAGCTTCATTAACTAATATAACCTCATGTTTTAAACAATAGACATAGTTCACTTTCTTGGGAGTTACTGTTTGGTATAAAATATGTCACAATATTATTGTTTATTTTTCTTAATAAGGTCACTCCAACAAATTATTTTGAACTTCTTTTGTATGTAGGACTTAAGATAATTAGATTACACTTCAATAAATTTTTCCTTTGAAGCATATTAAAAGATATGGCTTATAAAATATAATTACAAACATTCAAATCTCAGAAGACAAAGATTTGAAATTGAGTAAATATAATTGAAAACAATAGATATTAATGTGAGGAAAAATGAGAAACAAATAAGAAAATGCATTGAATTAGGTATATTTTGTAGCAGTTCGTTTTATACGTTAGTTCAACAAAACTTTTAAAAATGACTTTATAACATTTTATTTCTATATAAAATGTTTAGTGTTATACGTTATATTAAAATAAAAAAATAGTGTTTAAAAAATGTGTTTCTTATAAATCATTTAATTTTGCAGTTAAATAATACAAGCACTAACTTTTAATTTTTTCAGTTTATATAACTTTACTAATTGTTATTTTAAAAGCTAAGATCAACCGTTTATGACTATAAACGAGAGAATAACTGACTGCCTTATTTATATACCCAAGGCAGAATTGAAAGAAATAATAAAGCTATAATCGAAAATATATTCTGGTTGTAATCTTTAGAATTCTCCTACACATGCATAAATAGTTGTCAGTAAAATTCTAAAGCTAAATAATGATAACTAGCGATTATCAAATTGTCTCAATTATTAGAAAAAGTGCCCGATATTAATTGAAATCGGTTTAATGTTTAATCAGAATCAATATTTATATTTAAAAACGTTTAGTTTTTTTTATATGTCATTGCGTTGTCCCGGAAGCGAATCCAGGCGAGCTGCTTGGAAGGCAGCTATGCTAACCCCTAGGCCAACAACTTTTAGTTGTGAAAACAATTTATATATAAATTAAATTAAAATAACACCGCTAATCTCTAGCTTAAGCTAAGACAGAATAGTTTACTAATTTCACTATTTATAGAAGTTATGTGGAGACGACTTTATTAGTAGGAATAGTTTTTATATTTTGACGATTAAAAGTTACTAGCAATAAATAATATCTGACATTACTAATTATAATCAATCAACATCAAAGAAATAATATGTTGTTCCAATTACTTAACTTTTATAAACACATCTTTTTTGCATTTTAAATTTAAACTTTAAAAATAAATTTTCACTTTAAATTAGATAACACATTTATTATAAATTAAAAACTTTAACAGATAAAAATAAATTTATTTGTATACATAAAACTTTGTGATATTGTTGTTTTTTTTTTTTTAAAATAGATAATTAACATTTAATGAAATATTTCCCCCGCTAATTCTCGTAGTTCACTCATTATAATAGTAAGAGTTATTCGAAAGACTCGATAAAATATTAATAAAGAAGAGACAAGTAATGATCTTCAAATTTAGGTTAATCAGATTAAAAAATAAAGAGTATTAAAAAAAGAATTTTAAAATGCAATTCAAAATAAACAAATAAGAGCAATAACAACACGCATGTACAAAAATTAAATAAAAAATAAATAAATTTAAAATTGTAAAAAATATATATATATATATATAATTATTCATATATTTCGGCTAATGAAGAATTTCCAAATAAAATAATTTTAATAATGAATTTAGTAAAGATTTATTTCTAAACTTACAAATTAAATGTTTGCATCTATATACGTTTCTTCTAAAAGATAAAAAAGTAATTTTGAATTAAATCTTTCTTTTTTGGTGTGTTAAAATTCTCTCTTTGTTAGCAGATAAACAGATATGTAAGAAGATTAATACGTTGATCTCTGTTGTAAGGTAAAAATTATGTTAATTAATTAGAAACGAAAGATAAAAAATAAATCTAAAGAAAACCTTTTGTTAGTTTGTCTGCATGTGCATATTATATGATTTTACAAAATGATACAATCATACGGCAACATAAACTGACTTTCGGAGAAAAATTCTTATTAAGAAATGTAAGTGGAATATACTGTTGCCTTTTATTTGGGTTGTAGACAAACAAAGCAATTACTTTCAGAAAAATTAACCAAAACTTTTTTTTATTGTCAACTTGTTATCTAAAAAAAAAAAAAAAACTTTCTTATTTTTTAAATCAAAGAAGGAAAAAGTTTGTCAAATGATGAACAAAACATGAATTGTATTCTTATAATTGAGGATCAAATTTCGTTTAATGACAATGATATCAATATTAAAGGTAATATTTTTTATAATTTCTAAGATTAAAAAAAATGTTTAGAAATAAAAAGTTGGGAAAATTTAATAGAAGTGAAAAAAATATGTGACAGATAATTATCAGTGGTTATACAAGTTTATTTTGGAAAATGTAGAACTAAAACCCCTATTCCAATATAGTGAGAGTTATTTTATAAAGTTTACAAAGCAACAAGATACAAAATATCTTTAAACAATTATTTTTGGACTTTAGTTGAACCAATTTAAAAAAAAAAAACTTTAGTAAAATTTTCTTACATGTAATTGGATCTATTTGAGAAAAAACTGTATATGTGTGGCCAGCAATACATACAATGAGACTTTAATAAAAATATTTCTAAGTAATAGGCATTTCTGAGGCAATCAATTTACAACAGACATTTTTTTTTACCTGATAGAAACTGTTTCAATAAATTAGATTCAACTTAAAAATACAGTATAAGAATCATGATCTTACATATATGAAACATAAAAAAAAACCTTTTTTAACTTTTTTCCGTAATAAAATATTATATAAAAGATGATGAATTTTAATGCTTTAGATCATATACTTATCACGAGTACCAGTAATATTTCCCAAAATGCAGGTTTTTCATGCTAATCTAGTCCTTATTTTTTATATCATTCTCTTTCTTACTTCACACATATCAAATATCCATTGCTATTTCCTCATTAACATCACTTAACTTTTCTTTTCCTACTTCTGTCCTTATACCTTAGAGAGAATCTTTTTAGGATGATTTGAACATACACCTTCAAGCTTCCTTCAGTTATCCACTCCATCTTATATAACCAATACATGTGACCACATATATGTGAAATAAGATAAATGATTTTCAAAATATGCATTTCATATTGAACCAGCACTCATCAGTTGGTTCTTTTCATCAGCTCCCACCATACATATTGCATCTTCTCAGATTAATGCTGTATGTCACAGCATATAGAAAATAAGATAAAAAAGTTTGTTGACCTTGTTTAATTTTATTTCACTTGATCTATGGATAATGGAAGTATTGAAATATAAATGTTAATTAGATAAACATGGTAACCTAATATTTTAAAATAATATTATTATTTATTATTATATTAGCATCAAATCATAAATTGGTTGTGATCAATTTCAGGAAAAATATAAGTGAATAGATAAATAAATATGGGAAAATAATTAAATGAATCATGAAATGATCACTTGAATAAAATCATTATTACTAATTGTTACATATTTCAATTTCTGTTACTACATTCACCATAGCACCCTAGTCATTATAAAATCAAATATTCATTTGTCATATATGGTAGTTTATTTATTTATTTATTTAAAAATATTATTAAAAGTACATGCAAATATATATATATATATTCATTAAAAGGTATTGAAAATATAATATGAACTTTTTATTTTTGGTTTAAAAATGAAAATTAATATTGAAATTGTAAAATAAGAAAAAATCTTTTATTTTTACTGTTTTCAATATTTTTTAATGCCTTCATTTTATTTATTAATTGGAGACAAATTTTATTAGAGTGAATTGAGTGTTCTTCAAGTTCAGTTGAACAGTTGTCTTAAGAACATTGACATCAGCAAAGGTATGTTGTAGATAGAACTTAAAAGCTGCAATTTGAGTTCTTATAATTTTATCATTGCTTAGAATGGATGTGTTCATATTCATTATTAAAAATTTATCAAATTTATTTTCTAATGTAATTAATTTCTAAAACCATGGGAGGATAAAATCTAAATGTGTCCCCATTTAATTGGGGTAGTTCATTGATGAAATTGCAGGGGAAATGGCAAAATGTAATAAAAAACCCATCAAAATGCATGGTATTGCAAATAAACTATAAAAATATTCTGTTTTCAAAATCTAGAATTTCATCTATGTATTTGTGATAAATATAAACCCCATCTGATGTGTATATGGATATCATATTTTGGTTAATGAATTTCACAGGATCAATTTATCCAACATCTATGTGATATTCAACAATTGAAATTTCACTTTATTACTTTAAAAAACAATTTTAGCATTCATTATTCATATGAATGTAATTGAATTTTGTCAATGAAAGAATTATCTTTATATATTATTACCATCGAAAAAAGAAAATAAAGCCAGTGATGTGTAGTTTTGCATTATCTAAATGCCTGTTATTTTAAAAGGCTGGATATATTTATATACTTGGAAGAAAGATATTGAAATTTAAGAACAAAAGTATTTGAATTCAAATTTCAAGTTTCATTATTCATACTTGTCTTCTCTAGTTCAAGAAGAATTATTTCTAGGCATTAAGAATCAGAATCAAGGATTCCATGGACTACAGTAGAACTGTGGGTAAAAATGAAGAATAAGACATTTCACTTATTTGTATGATATCTATGTGTATATATATATTTGTTAAAAAAAGAAAAAAAAATGTTTTGTTCATATTTTTATTTTAAAATATAGGATCAAATAGTATATATAAGTTTTATATGATTCACATGCTAAAAAGTCAGAGAAATTAATTTTTTTTGTTATTATTGTTTAAACTTTTATCTGATGATATAGATCAATTTATGACCCAATGTTTTTAAATATTTATTCTTCATACTGAAAATTTAACTCAGGGATATTCATATAGATGGGTTTAAATACAATAGATTTCCATATTAGTTTAATTATTTAAAAATTGTTTTAATGAATAAGGAAAAATCAATTCTATTTGACCACATTACATATATTCTATTTAAAGTCTAAGAAAGATATTCAGAATCTCTCCTTCAGTTTATATATAGTATTATTATCATATAACACATTTTTGAGTTTTATACATATATTTGTTTATTGTTTGTTATTGATTTTATAGAATGATAGATTTTCAAATAAATTAGATATATTCAAGATAAATTGCATTTGTATTTTTTTCTTAACTGGTTACTATTTAAGTCAATTGAATACATTTATTGTTGATTTTTTGCTATCCTTACTAATTCTTGTTATAAATAAATAAATAAATCTAAAACTGATTAAAACCCAATAAATTTATCTAATTATTTTGTAAGTGTGCAAAATAATTTTTGATACTTAAATCTTGATCTAAGATCCAATCAATATCAGGAAATAAGATATGGTTATATACTCATATACTTTTTTCTTTTTATATGATTGTTATTATTAAGTCCAATTAGATATAAATTTTATATTTGTCATTACATTGAAATATTTGTTTGCATATCTAAGTCAATATTACTAGTAGAAGTAATTTTATTAGTTCATTGTTAATTAATAAAGGGCTTATCTTGTCCAGTTACAAAGATCTTGATAGATTTTAGTCTGTCATTAGTCAGAATGATCTGCCTTAATTACCTTTTAACTTTTTTGATGTGGCTCATAAATATTATTAACTATTATAATTTAATATCCAGTTTTGGCTTAGCCAATGACCAGTAATAGTTTTCTATAGTTTTATTGTTATAAAATCCATTTTTATAATTGATTGAGTGGAGATTTAAGCAGATTAATAATATCAGTGATTGTAATTTGGTAAATATCTAATAGAAGCCTATGGTATATTTGATATAATGATGTGATTGGGCATTGTAAAATGCAAGATTATCTAATAGATTTATTGAAAATGACTTGTATAATATTTCATTTAATATATAACTTAAGCAATAATTGCATATTGATATAATGTAAAGTATGGATAAAATATTAATATTATTTTTAACATTTTATTAAATTAGATATAAAACTGAGTAAGGGTTTATTTTATTAAAACATTATAAATATTATAGATTTGTAAATCATTTTCAAAATGTTATAAATATTTAGAAACTAGTTTATTTAATTAGGGAATATCATTAAAATTTTAACATAGATTTACATTACTATAAGTAATATTTGATAAATAAAAGTATAGCAGAACTTAGTTATTTATTGATTTGAATTTGGTTTCATTCAATTATAAATGAAATAGATATTTTAGGCAGATATCATTGTTTAGGCAAAGACATATAATTTCAATCATTATTGTACTTTCTTGGGATAGTGAATAGATTTGTTGATATCTGAGGTGATGATCTTGTTTGCTTTTTTATTTTAAATACTATGTGAATAAATTAGATTTTAATAAAGATTGTCATTAGTTTTTATTTTAGTGTAGTCTACAATCTAAATTATGTATTGGAAATATTGTTATTGAATAGTGTGATCAATGACTGAGCTAGATAATTTTATTCAGGTTATAAGAGTTACTATTTATTAATGCATGTTTTTCTCTGTTATAAATAATATCTAAACCACAAGGGCACGTCTTCATTATCTTTTATTTTTATATTGTGACAGTAATAAATGGTTGTCTAAAAATCTACAGGGCAAATTCTTTTGTTTTATGACAAATGCTAACCAAACCAATATAGAGAGATATAAGGGATAGAAAATCCATTATTATTGTTACAAAAAATCTACCCAATGCTGTCTGAGAATGATCACATAAGATAGCAATTGTTACAAAATGCCACATCAACTTTGGAACTGTTATCAAAAGCACTCCACATTTAGGCTAGATTTATATTATTATGAATGATGTGTCAATTGTGAAACATACTGAAGTTTTTATACTCTCATTCTATATTATAAGCAATATTCCATTACAAACTAGTGACCAATGATTGAGCTATGTTTTCTTCAGTCATCACATTATTGAAAATCTGATGATGGAATGCTCAAAGCCCTTGTTGTCATACTCATGTTGATTTTAAGTCAGTCTAACTCCTCACATATACTACCTTAATATGTCCACTTAAATATACAAAAGAGGATGGGCAGAATTCAGACTGAATGTGTAATATTTGAATACAATTATAATGTATATACTAAAGTTTAGATATAATTAGAAAGGATTTGAACACAGACTTTCAATCTCCCTTTGGCTATTCACTCCATCAGCAATGGCTTTGAGAATTCCATCAACAGATTTTCAATAATATGGATTGATGAAGAGTTGGAGAATGGAGAAGATTGAAATATGTCCATATTATTATTCAATGTCTGTATTTTTAAAGCATAATATGTAATTATATAACTGAATATTTGTAAATACAGTAACTAAATAATTAAAAATTTTATTCGCATAGGAGTGCTTTCAATTATCTCAGTAATCTGTGTCAACTAAAGCTCTGAAATGCTAACTTTTTCCACAATTTTGTGATCTTAATGTTTGCTGCTTGCCTGTTAATTAAGTCATGTTTATATTTAGCATAGCTTCCTTTATTTTTCTTTTATTGTTATTTTATTCAATTTGCAATATTTTTACACTGTTAAAATTGAAGTCAAAACCATAAATACATGATTTATTATGGTCATAAAAAACAGATGCTGAAATATTATTATCCACTATGCAATTTTATTTCAATTTCTGAACTTGTTTTAATAATAGCAAGTGTTCTTTTTTCCAATGTACATCTAGATTCACCTATATATCCACTGCCACACCTACATATCCATTTATAAATGACACAATTTTTATTTATAAATGAGGTTTTATCTTTGGAGATATTTATTAATTTGTTTAATGTAGGAGGTGTGTAAAATGCAATATCACATATTCCTTTATAAATTTTTCTTATAAAATTTACTTGATCATTTTAAATATATGGGATTGATGTCCATATTTTTTATTAGCAGGAGAATCAATATTATTAAAATTTTTATTTTTATATTTTGCATTAAAATCTCTAATAAAAGTATATACATGATTATAAAACATTTAACAATTCATTCAAATATACTTCAATATTTTTGTCTTTATCCGATGAATATTTGCAAAGACTATTATTTCTAAATAAGAAGGACTTCAACCTGCCATTTTGTGTGACATTAGCACTTTTAATTTATATGGAATATAACCTCTTTTTACTATTGGTTTAATGGTCATACAGTAATCCAGCATGCATTGATTTCTAGTTATTTTAAGATCAAGAAACTGAATGCACATTAAATCTTCATCTGTTTTTATCCATTTTAGGCCTTTTAAACCATTTAATTCTTTAAACAACTCATTAATTGTATTTGGTTTACCACATATAAAAACATCATCAACATATCGATAATATACAGTAATATTTTTTTGATAATATTCCTTTTTCATAATATTTTCTTCATATGTAGAAATTATAAAATTACATATTTGAGCAACAGTAGGTAAACCCATGGGCCATCCATTGCACATTTTATAAAAATCCTTATTAAAAACTGCATAAATATTTTTATCGATAAAATTTAATGTTTCAGTTATAAATTTTATTATTTTCATGTTAACATTTTTTAAACTTAATGCATTGGAAATAATTTTGATAGATGCCAATTGATCAATTGATCCATACATTTCACTAACATCTAGAGTACATATAACATCATTAACATTGATCTTAACATTAAAGATTTTATTAACAAAATCAAATGAAGAACATATTGTATATTTACCAAAACTAAGAATTTCTTGTAGTATTTTCTCAATTAAACAACATGTTTCATAATAAAACACCCCTCCCCTCAAATCAACCATTAAACACAATGATTCATTTCCTTTATGCAGTTTTATATTTGAAAAAATATTAAGACATATTGCAGCAGAAGGGTAAATTTTATAAGTACTATTATCAATCACTTTATTTTTGGCTTTTTTAAAAATGTTATTAATAAATTGAATATGTACATTTTCTATATTTACTTTATCAACTTTCATAAAGTTAAGATTCTTCATTTGAGTAATTACTTTGTCTTCATAATCAGATTTTAATAACAAACACATTCTGAGGCTCTTGTATTCTTTTATACAAATTAAATTATTCTCAGATGTAAATTTTTTAAATTTAGATATTTGTACATTCCAATCATAATCTGTTTTGTAATTAAACTTTTTTTCTTTAACTTTTTTTACTAAATCACTACAAACTTTTAAATCAGATTTAATTCTGCTTAAGGAATTTTCAACTGAAGATTTCAATTCTAGATCACTGTCTTCCCACAGACCACCAACATATTTTGCACCAAGATTTAATATATGTTTTTGTTGAAAATCGAGATCCATATTTGACAAATTAACATAATTATTATCTTGAGATTGATTTTTAAAACTCTTGTAATACAAAAAGTTGATTTTTCTATCAAATTTCATACACATTTTTTCATAATATCGATTAAATAACATTTGACAGTTACTTTTAAAATTAAACCAATCATCTTGGTTATTTAAGTAAATTAAATAATTTAAACTTTTTAAATATTGCCTTTTATTAAATATTAAACATTTGGACATGGAAATTACACTTTGTAATACAATCATTTTTATATAGCAAATTGTATTCAAAGTCAAGTTACAGGACATATTAACTTTTATATTACAGCAATTTGGATATATTTTAAATCTTTTGCAATCATATAAAAACTGCAATCTACATTTTAAGTCAATTATTTTGAAAGTTATCTTTCGCCATTCTTTAACAATCAACATTTCATTTCTTGAATTAAATTCCATTAGTATATATGTAATAATATTATTATTCGATGTCTGTATTTTTAAAGCAATACATGTAATTATGTAACTGAATATTTGTAAATACAGTAACTAAATAATCAAAAAATTTAAACTTTTAAAATGTATTTTGTTATATATAACAGAAATAAATAATCGTTTAGATTTTTAAAATAAAAAATGATTTTATAAACTGAAAATAATCTTTCTAATGATAATGTATAATCTTTTTGTTTTGATTGCAATCTCATTTTTTAATATAAAAACAGATAACCATTAACACAGCACAAGACTGAAAGTGACACTAGTTGTACATCACATCATGAATAAAAATAAAGTGGCTAACAGGTTTCTCTGGGCATAATTGCTGAGAGATTTGACTTCATTTAAGGAGAAGTCACAATACATCATATCACATTGAATCAGATTTTTTTTACCAGTTTACAAATGAATACTAGCATTAATGATTAAAATATGTATGAAAAACATAAAATTAAATACTGTAATTAATAAAAAATTTTTAAAAAAAAATTGTCTTGTATTAATTTTTTTCATATATTTGAAATTTTTTATTAGTCATACTTCATTTGCTTATTTTTTTAATGGGAATTTTAAAGTAATTATTCCTTGTTGCTTTGATTTTATGTGAATTCTGAAAATAACAGACCCTATCCCCATTTTTCAAGGTAAGTTAAGTCTATTTTTGTGTGATTTTTTTTAATGCGGGTTTTCTGTGGAATCTATCTACTGCATAAAATGAGGCCCAGGTGTATATACTTTTGATGTCATATGTAGTAGGAGTTCAAATTCAATAAATAGGAGCCTATAAAGATGTTTAAATAGTTTAGAATTTAATATAAGTTAAAATAATATAATAAATTGTTCAAAAGATAATATTAGTTATTATATTTAACTTTTCAAGGATTAAACCCAAATTATTTAATCTTTTGTCTAATTCGCTTCCTAGTGAATTTTTTTTGTAAGTATTATACATTAAAATGCATTTAAAACAGTATATTTTACTATAATAATTTTTTCTCAAGAACAGTGCATTAAAAGGCAGGAAATTAAAAATTCCCATTCTTGCAATAGACATAAGACCCACCCCACATGTTCAGCCATTGTATCTTGTCAAGGCTGTAAAATGTTCAGAATTTTATGACATTGCAGTTTTCAATGATACAAAAACATGTTTCTATGCAAATTTATTACGGTTTTAGATATTTTTTAAAAATAATTTATACTATATTTATTAGATATCAAGAAATGTAAATTATTTAATAATTTATTTTGACTTGAAATACTTTATTTTCAAAAATATAATGTTATATTAGCAGCTAATGTAAATATGGCCTGAAGCTAATTAGAAAACAAGCTTATGATAATTTGTTTGAATGTATGGACAAAGAAGCAGATCACCATTAAATGATTTTAACAAATTGTTGAGATCATAGGTTATTTCATTTATCATTCATATTGTATTTGCTTGATAATTTATTTTAAAATGATATATTTTGAAATTAGTATTCTATATTATTATTTTCACATTGCTTGAATTGAATAGTGAACTGCTGAATGAAACATTGGTATATATATATATATATATATATATACCAATGAATACCAATGTTTATATATATATAATATATTATATATATATATATATATATATATATAATTATTCAAAACAATACAATAATTAATACAGTAACAATATTTTAAACAAATATATACCAATTTAATAGAAGTACTTTCAACTATCTATGTAGTCGTTGTCAACTAGACTCAAATTGTATTAGAAAAAAACGTTACAAATGTAAACAAAAGCAATACGTCATACATCAATTTTCCCATAATTCATTAATTTTTATATTGGCTGTCTGTCTATTTATCAACTGTTGCTTTTCACTTTTTATTAACATAGCTTCTTTAATTTTGCGTTTATTATTATTTCTTTCAATACACAGAATTTTAACTTTATTAAAATCAAAATCAAAACCATAATTACATGTTACATTATGATCAAAAAATACTGATGGTGATACATCATCATTTCTAACATTCTCTTGTCTTGATTTTTGCACTCGTTTATATAATAACAAATGCTCCCTTGATCTTTTCTCCAATGTACATCGAGATTCCCCAATATATGCCTTTCCACAAAAACATAGCCATTTATATATTGCACAACTTTGATTTAAAATACCACACCTATTTTTTGAATTATTTATTAATCTATTTAAATTAGGAGTAGTATAAAATGCAACTCGACATATATTTTTATATATCTGTTTTATAAATTTAACCTGTTCATTACAAATAAATGGTATTGATATCCAAGTATATTTTATTTTATCAATATCTATAGCATCTAAAATATTTCTATTATTATTAAACTTAGTAACAATATTATAAATTAATTTATGATCATATCCAACATTTAACAAATCCATAATAAATACATTTATGTTACTTATTTTATCAGAACTATATTTACATAATTTATTATTCCTAAATAAAAATGATTTTAAACTGGATAATTTATGTGCAATTGGCACATTTGAATACCAAGGAATATATCCTCTTTTTTCAATATCTTTTATTACCATACAATAATCTAATTTATTTTTATTACGTGTAACTTTAATATCTAAATACTGAATTGACTTTTTTTCTTCAAAAGATTTACTCCATTTTAAACCTTCTAAACTATTTAATTCATTGAATAATACATTTATAATATCTAAACTTCCACAAACGAAAACATCATCAACATACCTGTAATAAATTTTAATACCTTGGCAATATATATTAATATTAAGAATTATATCTTCATATTTTGATACCACAAAACTACATATTTGTGAAACTACAGGAAGTCCCATAGGCCATCTATAATCCATTTTATAATAATTTTCATTAAATATAGCATATATATTTTTATCAATAAAATATAATACATCATTTACAAATTTTACTTTTTTAACATCAACTTTTTTTAACCTTAAAGCATCTAATATAATTTTTATAGATTTTAATCTATCTATTGAACCGTACATCTCACATATATCAAATGTACAAATACTATCATTATTATTAATATTAATATTTTGAATTTTCTTTACAAAATCAAACAATGAATTAATAGTATATTTTCCAAATCCAAGAACATCTTTTAATAATGTTTCTATAAATCTACAGGTTTCATAGTAAAATGATCCGCCAAAGTCAATCATTAATCTTAAAGGTTTATCTTGTTTATGTAGTTTAATATTCGAAAAAATTCTAGGACAAATTGCAGCAGATGGATAAAGATGATAATACGTATGAGCATCTATATATTTATTCTTTTTAGCTTTTTTTAAAATATCATCAATAAACTTTACACGTAAATTTTCAATGTTTATTTTTCCAACTTGTTTAAATTTAAGCTTTTCCATTTGAATTAAAACTTTATCGTAGTAATCAAGTTTTGACATAAGACATAACCTTAACCCCTTATCTTCTTTTAAACAAACAAGATCGTTATCATGAAGAAAGTTTTTAAATCTAAATATATGCGAATTCCAATTGCAATTAGTTCTATTTTTAAATTTCTTAACATTCACTTTTTGTATTAATTCCTTTGATATTTCAGGAGAACATTTAATTACACTAAAAGAATGTTCAACAGCAGCTTTTAACTCTAAATTACAATCCACCCACATACCACCAACGTATTTAGAACCATAATTCAAAATATATTCTTGTTGAAAATCAATATCCATGTTAGATAAATTGACATAGTTACTATTTTTTCTCCTATTTACATTTTTATTATATAGAAACATAATTTTACGATTAAATTTTTTATAAATTTTTATATAGTAGTTATTCAAATAATATTGACATCGACTTTTATAATTAAACAATTCATCAACATCATGAAGATTAATAAAATAATTTAAACACTTTAAATATTTACGCTGATTAAACAGAAAACATTTGCATTGACTTATTATATTCCGTAAAATAATCATTTTAATATCTTGTATTTTAGTATCTTGCAAATTAGATTCCTTATTTATTTTAACGTTGCAACAGTTTGGGAAAATATGACTCATTTTACAATTATATAAAAATTGCAATCTACCTTTTAGACATATTATTCTCATTGACACTCACTTCCATTCTTGTAAAATCCAAATTTGATTATCCATTTTAATATTCCAAATTAAACGTAAAGCAATAAATAACCGTATTATATTCCAAAGTAAAAGTAACTCAATACATAACCGTATTATATGTAAATTATTAATCAATGTCTGTTTTTAAAGTGTTTAAATTATTTTATTAATCTTCATGATGTTGATGAATGGTTTAATTATAAAAGTCGATGTCAATATTATTTGAATAACTACTATATAAAAATTTATAAAAAATTTAATCGTAAAATTATGTTTCTATATAATAAAAATGTAAATAGGAGAAAAAATAGTAACTATGTCAATTTATCTAACATGGATATTGATTTTCAACAAGAATATATTTTGAATTATGGTTCTAAATACGTTGGTGGTATGTGGGTGGATTGTAATTTAGAGTTAAAAGCTGCTGTTGAACATTCTTTTAGTGTAATTAAATGTTCTCCTGAAATATCAAAGGAATTAATACAAAAAGTGAATGTTAAGAAATTTAAAAATAGAACTAATTGCAATTGGAATTCGCATATATTTAGATTTAAAAACTTTCTTCATGATAACGATCTTGTTTGTTTAAAAGAAGATAAGGGGTTAAGGTTATGTCTTATGTCAAAACTTGATTACTACGATAAAGTTTTAATTCAAATGGAAAAGCTTAAATTTAAACAAGTTGGAAAAATAAACATTGAAAATTTACGTGTAAAGTTTATTGATGATATTTTAAAAAAAGCTAAAAAGAATAAATATATAGATGCTCATACGTATTATCGTCTTTATCCATCTGCTGCAATTTGTCCTAGAATTTTTTCGAATATTAAACTACATAAACAAGATAAACCTTTAAGATTAATGATTGACTTTGGCGGATCATTTTACTATGAAACCTGTAGATTTATAGAAACATTATTAAAAGATGTTCTTGGATTTGGAAAATATACTATTAATTCATCGTTTGATTTTGTAAAGAAAATTCAAAATATTAATATTAATAATAATGATAGTATTTGTACATTTGATATATGTGAGATGTACGGTTCAATAGATAGATTAAAATCTATAAAAATTATATTAGATGCTTTAAGGTTAAAAAAAGTTGATGTTAAAAAAGTAAAATTTGTAAATGATGTATTATATTTTATTGATAAAAATATATATGCTATATTTAATGAAAATTATTATAAAATGGATTATGGATGGCCTATGGGACTTCCTGTAGTTTCACAAATATGTAGTTTTGTGGTATCAAGATATGAAGATATAATTCTTAATACTAATATATATTGCCAAGGTATTAAAATTTATTACAGGTATGTTGATGATGTTTTCGTTTGTGGAAGTTTAGATATTATAAATGTATTATTCAATGAATTAAATAGTTTAGAAGGTTTAAAATGGAGTAAATCTTTTGAAGAAAAAAAGTCAATTCAGTATTTAGATATTAAAGTTACACGTAATAAAAATAAATTAGATTATTATATGGTAATAAAAGATATTGAAAAAAGAGGATATATTCCTTGGGATTCAAATGTGCCAATTGCACATAAATTATCCAGTTTAAAATCATTTTTATTTAGGAATAATAAATTATGTAAATATAGTTCTGATAAAATAAGTAACATAAATGTATTTATTATGGATTTGTTAAATGTTGGATATGATCATAAATTAATTTATAATATTGTTACTAAGTTTAATAATAATAGAAATATTTTAGATGCTATAGATATTGATAAAATAAAATATACTTGGATATCAATACCATTTATTTGTAATGAACAGGTTAAATTTATAAAACAGATATATAAAAATATATGTCGAGTTGCATTTTATACTACTCCTAATTTAAATAGATTAATAAATAATTCAAAAAATAGGTGTGGTATTTTAAATCAAAGTTGTGCAATATATAAATGGCTATGTTTTTGTGGAAAGGCATATATTGGGGAATCTCGATGTACATTGGAGAAAAGATCAAGGGAGCATTTGTTATTATATAAACGAGTGCAAAAATCAAGACAAGAGAATGTTAGAAATGATGATGTATCACCATCAGTATTTTTTGATCATAATGTAACATGTAATTATGGTTTTGATTTTGATTTTAATAAAGTTAAAATTCTGTGTATTGAAAGAAATAATAATAAACGCAAAATTAAAGAAGCTATGTTAATAAAAAGTGAAAAGCAACAGTTGATAAATAGACAGACAGCCAATATAAAAATTAATGAATTGTGGGAAAATTGATGTATGACGTATTGCTTTTGTTTACATTTGTAATGGTTTTTTCTAATACAATTTGAGTCTAGTTGACAACGACTACATAGATAGTTGAAAGTACTTCTATTAAATTGGTATATATTTGTTTAAAATATTGTTACTGTATTAATTATTGTATTGTTTTGAATAATTATATATATTTTATTATAATTGGAATACAGACATTGATTAATAATTTATATATATATATATATATATATATATATATATTATTAATATATATATATATATATATATATATATATATATATATGAAACATTGGTATATATATATATTACCATATATATTTTTATGAAAAAAAAGTTGATGTAAATAAAAACTTTGAAATATTTAAGGATATTATTTTTTTCAGAAATGTTTTTTTTATATCATAAATGCTTGAATATGCATACATTTTTATAGTATTGATGAGCTATTGTGTTGACATTACAAATGATATTTGATAAGATACAGAGAAATACAGTAACCCTGATCTCTAAATTCTATAATGTAACAACAAGTAAATAAATGCATAGAATTGATGTATACTTCATCAAGATCATTTGTGTTTGAAAACTTTTAAAACTGTCTTAAATGAATTTAGATTTTTTTTTTTAAATAATGCTGTTTGGAAATTATTTTAGAATGAGGCTTGTACATTTTATGATGGTAATGGAATTATTCAGTGTGGAAGATATAGGATGGTTGTTGGGAGAGTAATTGTTATATAAAAGCATAGGTGTTTATGAATATGTTGAAAAGCTGTTATGTGTGAGCTGTTTCATCACACTTTAAGTTTGTTAAATATACAGATAACAAAGGGCTATATATTAAGTCTCCAGGGACAGTCACATTTCCTTATAGTCAATAAGAGCTAGAATATTGACATGACTTGAATTTTAGTGCCTGATAAATACTGACCTATTATTATTATTTTGCACTGTATCCATGTTGATATTTTTTACCCATTTAAGATATTATTTTTACTAGTCCATACCTTACACTTTAATAACTATCTATCACCATAAGAACTCATATTGTAGAAAATAGGTTTATAAGATGGTAAAGTAATGGCTAAACTGTTAGAAGTTGATAGTTTATTAGAAGGCAAGATGAGGCACATAAAAAATTTCTATCACAAATGATATTGAAATATTTGATGCTTGACATAAAATATAAAATATGAGAGAAATGATTAATATTTTCACAAGTATTAGAGATCATTTAGGTTAAAATAAATGCATATTTGAATTGAAATGAAAGCGAGAATAATGAAGAATGATTTGAATGCTATGATAAATATAAAAATGTGAAAATAAAGATAAATACAAAAATCAAGCAATATAATTTATTAATTGTTTTTTTAAAAATTTTGCTATAAAAATGAGAAACATATTTAAAATAGAGAACTTATGAAATTATATTTGATATATATATATATATATATATATATATATATATATATATATATATATATATATATATATATATATATATATATATATAGTCATATTATTATTACATTTATATTCGTAAAAGCAATGCTGACGT
Source organism: Epiperipatus broadwayi (assembly GCA_028023455.1). NCBI lineage: Eukaryota > Metazoa > Onychophora > Udeonychophora > Euonychophora > Peripatidae > Epiperipatus > Epiperipatus broadwayi. Next base: position 4,357,770 of record JAQFVV010000008.1, on the reverse strand, counting down.
TTCAGTACAATATCAACCTTCTCAGAGCGTCCTCTTTGAGAAAGAGGACGCTCTGAGGAAGGTACTTGATATTGTACTGAAACGTCAGCATTTAGCTTTTTCACTACACGGAATATCCCGCAAATAGTAATAATAATATGACATCTTTTATCCGTGAAAACATTAGAATTAATATATATATATATATATATATATATATATATATATATATATATATATATATATATATATATATATACAAATAGTTAATTTAAAGAGATATATTCATATTTTTTTTATTTAAATTTTTGGTATTAAAGTATCAAAATGTATTAAAATATCAAGTTGATGGTTTGTGGAACTGCAAAAAAATGTTTTAATAATTTTGAAAATATCTTATTATTTATTAAGTTTAGATAGGTGTATTTTTAGATTTAAATTTATATTTAAGAACTACAAAATAGTAAGTATACTTTTATGATAGTATAACTGTATTGTTAAGTGTTTTTTATTCGAAATTAGAAAATTTATTTTAACTTTTTCCCACTACAAAACTATAGAACATTATTGTTTTATCAAATATGGGTAGAATATTGTCACTATTGTTCTAAGGTTTATTTTATTTGAAGTGGTCAGAGTGAAGGTAAAGTTATTTATTTTTTTGTTATTTATTTGTAAAATCTGTAATATAAATATTTTAATTTTTAGATAATGCCAGTTTTTATGCTACTGTTTTATTTGTAAATATTTTTATTTTATAACTTTATTGTATAACTATAATGTACAATAATAATAAAATTGTTAATTGCTTAAAAATTAATATTCTAGTTGAGTTCTGATTTGTTTGCATGTTATTCACTGATATTTAATTTTATATGTATGATCCATAGAAATTAATGGTTTAAATCATTATTTATTTTGCACCTGATGCATAAAGTTTGTTTAAAATATAATTTTTATTATATTTGATTGAGTAATAAAGTATATTATTAGTATTAGTATTGAAGAAGATATAATTATTGGTGATTACTTTAAAATGATACAACACCAATGAGAGATACTTGGTATTGTCACTATATTGAAATATATTATATTATAAGAATGCCACATAAAATAAATAAAGATTGTACAATGTTTATTTAAAATCTTATTATTTTATTGCTAAACATTGATTATTAAATAGATTTAATGTTAAGAGTCATTAAGTTATCTTAGTTGCTTATTGTTATAATTGTTGTAATGGTAGTTAGATATCATATAAAATCTCTCATCCTATTTAACTCTAGGATCTTAATTAATTTATTTTTATTACTAATGTCAGAAATGAATCTGAGATTATTTTTAAAAGAATTGTAAAAATTTGTATTGAAAGATGATGAGTAAGAATTATTAGTTGATGTCAGATTTTCAACTAATAAATTTTTATTTAAAGGAGTATTATTTCATTTATTATTATTTTTATAATAAATTTGCAAATTGTATTTTAGAATTATTATATGTGTGTTTAAAGACATGTTGTGTAGTAGTTTTATTAGTGAATTTAGTGGGATAAGATTCTTATACCATTGGGAATGTATGTTTAGGGATGTATCCTCAATGTTTAATCCATTGTACATTGCTGAATGTCTCACATGAAAGTTTTATAGTTGTATTTGTTATTTTAATTGAACCATATTTTGTGTATAATAATGAACTAGTCATAAATTAAATATTTAGCAAAATGTATGATTTGAGTATTCTAGTGAGAATCCTAATTATTTATTGTGAACCTAAGTTTATTATATTTTAATTTAATAAGTTGTCTTATATTTAACTATTGGAAAATATTAATTGTATTGGATATTGTGTATTAATAGTATATATTGAGCTAGGCAGAATAGTATAATTTTTTAATAGTCATTGTTTATGTAACTTGATTGTAATATAATATAGTTATATGTTAGCAGGATTCTTTAGTTCAGTAGTTTTCTCTTTGGTAAGGGTATAATATATATATATATATATATATATATATATTTCCATTCTTGCTATTAAAAGGTGTGAAGGTTGCCTTGACAGCAGTTAGAAATATTGGTTGCTATATTTACTGTGAATGTTTAGGTGGTTACTGGTTGGAAACTAATTATATATATATATATATATATATATATAATCAGTAAAAGCATAAAGCTAAAAAAATAGTCAATAAATAATTAAAATTACCCCAAATTCACAACTCAAACAGACTAGACAAAAAATACAAACTGCCAATCACTACCAATGGTTTCACTGCTAGAAGCAGACTTCTCTTGTATAAAAAAACTACAAAATAACAACATATTTAATCTAAAGCATTACCCAAAATTCTATTTATTTCCCACCCACCATTAATATTAAAAGAACTTTTAAATAATTTAATTTTTTTAGAATTATAAATTTTTAATAATAAAGATTCTTTAATTTTTTTTTATTTCATTTCTCACAAAGAATACAACCTTAGTTTCATCAAAATTAATAGTATGGCTTATTTTGAACATAAGATTGTCTTCTTTGAGAGAAATGAAATAAAAAAAAGAATTAAAGAATCTTTATTATTAAAAAATTAGAATTCTGAAGAAATTAAATTATTTAAAATTTCTTTTAATATTAAAGGTGGATGGGAAGTAAGTGGAATTGTGGGTAATGCATAGTTTAAATAATTTATTATTTTGTAGTTTTTTACACTTGAGAAATCTTCTTGTAGCAGTGAAACCATTGGTAGTGATTTAGAGTTTATATTTTTTGGCTAGTCTGGTTGAGTTGTTAATTTGGAGTAATTTTGATTATATATATATATATATATAACTTTAATGTACATATTTTTCAATAAATATATTTTCTTCCATATTATATTTTTCCATTTTAATATATACAACAAATTTATCCATTTTATTTTATTCACCATTCTTTCAAGATCAAAAAAACAACAACAAATAAACTAATATTAGCATCTTTTTATTTCTGTATATTGTAATGGTGGTCATCATTATTCCACATACATCTTTTGTCTTTCTGCTTTTTCTAAATTCAAACCATTTTTCAGATAAGAACCAATCTAATCTATTTAAAATAAATCTATTCAAGGCACATATTAGATTCTTGCTGCCTGAGAGATTAAGCTAAATGATCTAAAACTCTAACATTTTACTAAATTAGACATAAGAATCATAAGAGTTGAAAGAAAATTTGCTAATGATTTTTCAGAGCTATAAATTACATTACAAATATAAATTAATGCTCTCAAACCCTTTTATCTTCAATGCCTTCAATAATTCAACTGGAATCTCAACAATCGCCTAATTTGTTACAGGTTTCATTTCAATTAATGTTTTGCATATTCTACCTTGATTATTGCAAAATCTATTTCATATGTGCAACACTTTTTTTCAAATTACAATACACAAAGGCTTGTAATTTATATCAATTAATATAATAAAATATAATTTATTATATTATATATTAATAAAATATATGGAAATTATATTGTAATATTTTTGTGCTACACCATAATATATAATATTTAACTGAAATGTATTGTGTTAAAAAAAATTGATAATTCCTAAAATAGGAAAATGAAAATTTAAAAAATACCTGCAAATAATGTAAATTCATGGCTAAAGACTTTATTTAATGGTTTCTTTAAGAGCCTATGATCTGTTTTCAAGAACAAACTGTTTGAAGAATCATTTCTCTGATGCATTTTATTCTTCGACTTTAGTATGAAGTACACAAAATCCTGACATTTCTATCAAAAACCATCAATAATCAAAAATTAAAAAAAAATACTTATATAAATATTTGTATGATAATTTGTATAATTGCTAATAAATTGTAAGCAATAAATAAATACAAATAATCCCGTCACCTCAAAAATATTTTTTTATCTTAATATATATCAAAATTTGTTGAACAATACATACAAATAAATAAAATAAAATAAAAATTGTTTATTAAAAATTGAAAACTTTACTAAATATTTATTAAAAGTCAAAAACTTTTCCCACTTAAAAGAAAAATTAGTCTCGCTAAAATTAATTATTTTCTTAAACTTTTTTATATTTATTGCAAAAATAAAAGAGGTAGGAATAAAAAAAATCTTAACCAAAAAAGATAATTAACATTTAATGGAAAAATTTTAATTCTTTCTTTATCCTAATAGATCAATCATTATTATTTGTAAAAGTAATTTAAAAGCCAATAATCTTAATTATGTACTTATTAAAATGTCAAGAATTTAATGTCTATCAATGCCTCATCAAAAAGTTAATAAAGTATTAATTTAAAAAATAATGAGGATTAAAAAAAAGTTAAATTACAGAACAATAATAGCAAAGAAATCAACAAATAAGAATTAATGACAAGTTATATTTTGAAAGTAATTTTGCATGTCAAAAAAAAGTTGCACTTGGAACAAAAAAAAAATCAATTAAAAACTTAAAACAAAATGCAAATTAATTTTATAATCTTCCCCAAAAATCTCAATTGATATTAGTTTAATTCTTTTATTGCTAATACAGTAATTTTTTAATATTGTGAAATTAATACTCATTTACAGTCATTTTTAACGTGATGTAATTAGTACTTATTAATTTCAATAACTTAAGATTTTGAAGGTTATACCAATAATATGACCCCAGTCAAATGCCCTTTCAAAATTTTGTTCTTCTGCCTTATAGCTATTATTTTTTGTTGCTAGTATTTTGGTAACTTCTCAAAGAGAAATATGTAACTAAATAAATTTATAACACTCTTAATATGAACTCCATAATTTTGTGAGCTATTAAGCAGTGAAAATACATATACATGTGCGTGAGTCGTACACTTAAAACATATATGTGTATGGATAAACGTGTATTCAGATTCCTTTATAAATGTAGTTGATATTATTACTGCTTGAAACTCGAGCTGAAATTTATTTGCCATTATCTAGGTAGTAAGAATTTATTAATAGTAATCTTAGATAAAGTCTCATAGTAAAAAATAGTCAGTTGATAATCTATAATGCACTTTTAATTTTAATTATTTTATCCTGTTTAAAATTTAGAATTTAATTCAACCACTTTTAAATTTGAATTTTATAAATTAATTAACAGCTAAAGCACAATACATATGAGCTTTTGTCTGTTTTCTATTATCATAGTCTTTAATACATTATCATTGCCTCTAATAAAATTGACTGCTAGGAGACATTGATATAAGTCAACAACAGTTGAAGCATCCATCATATGTCAATAATAAGTATAAAAATTCACCAAAAATTACATTGACATCTTTAATCTATAAAAAATGACTAAATCTACATATAAATTCATTGGAGCAACTAAATTAAAATATGTTATTATAATTCACAAATCAGATTCCTAAAGAATAATTTTTAACAAGCTTGCAAAACATGCCATTTTATTGAAACAATGCCCTTTTATGATTTGATTAAAAGAGAACCCCACATTCTTAAATATAAATAAAGCAGCCATTAATAACTTTGAATAAATGAAACTCACAATAACAGCAATTTTTATAGTTATTAATCAAGCCAACTTAGTGTTTCAAGTAACATTCAAGATGAAAATTGTAATAATTTTAAAAAGCTTGTAAATAGAGCATGGCTATTAAAAATGTAATACTGATAATATAAAATTATTCATGAAATAATTATGACCCTTTACTACTGTAATAATGTAATAATTCACAAATTGTCAATCTATCTATCTATCTATCTATCTATCTATCTATCTATCTATCTATCTATCTATCTATCTATCTATCTATCTATCTATCTATCTATCTATCTATCTATCTATCTATCTATCTATCTATCTATCTATCTATCTATCTATCTATCTATCTATCTATCTATCTATCTATCTATCTATCTATCTATCTATCTATCTATCTATCTATCTATCTATCTATCTATCTGACTGACTGTCTGTCTGTCTGTCTGTCTGTCCGTCCGTCCACCATCCATCCATCCATCCATCCATCCATCCATCCATCCATCCATCCATCTATCTATCTATCTATCTATCTATCTATCTATCTATCTATCTATCTATCTATCTATCTATCTATCTATCTATCTATCTATCTATCTATCTATCTATCTATCTATCTATCTATCTATCTATCTATCTATCTATCTATCTATCTATCTATCTATCTATCTATCTATCTATCTATCTAAAATTCATGGTGAATGTATGTTTGTCTTTAAGACTGTCACATGTCAAATTCACATCCAATTTAAATAACTGTTATATTTGTCCATAACACTGTCAAATTCACAATAGAAAAATCAAAAATAAAACAACTAAATTTGTTTTTATAAAAAATATCTATACCCAACTAAACTGTAATTTATATCATGAACGTTTTTTGCAAAGGAAGTAATTCCATCTTTTCCTTTATATTTAATAAACTATAATTTTTATTACAAATCATATTTTATGTAAAGGAAGTAATTCCACCATTAATAAATGCAATGTTATTTAAATCAAGGAATTCTGTAAAGCAAAAAAAAAAAAAATGTTAAAGCAACCAATTAAAAAAAAAGTATGGTTTTTCCATAGGCTGTGGATATTTCTGGATTTTAAAAAATATATGGTATTTTACAAAAGACATATGGAATAAAACTTAAAAAAAAAACACTCGAAAAAAAGTCAGTAAATGTACTTTTAGCTATAGTACAGGCCTGAATAAGTATAGTATTTAAATTATGAATCATGCTATAGTACTATATTTACATTTAGTTTTGCTTAGTATATAATTGAAATTACGTAGTTGGATATTATATAGTTCACAGCTCCATTATAGTACCATACATGATTGAAATTTCTTAAAGTAACCAATTAAAAAAAACTATTACAAAAATGTTTTCAATTGGTTTCACATTTTTTATATAATATTAAAATCTTTTGCTTAATTTACATTAAATCTTTAATAAACTAAAGATTAGCCTTTTAAGCTAACATACACACACTTTAATAATAATAAATGAATACTTTTATTTCCAACACAAGATAAAGTCTTTGTGAATGAATAAATGAATCCACTTATTCATTCAACCCAAATGTTTATATATGGGAAAATTTTAAGTACTGGATATGAAAGCATGAGGATAAATCAATCACTTTAAATTACTGTTTACTATGTCTGAATGAATGTCGTCAATAAAATTATTTAGAATTTACAAAATGTCACTCTTAAATGAAACTAAACATATGTAAATGAGGCATTTATTTATATAGTGCTATGTTTATAAATTGCAATAAACTAAAGATTAGTCCTTCAAGCTAATGTACACACCCTTTTATGAATGTTAATAATAATAAATGAATACTTTGTAAAAGCGCGTGTACATTAGCTTGAAAGGCTAACCTTTAGTTTATTACAATTTATAAACCTAGCACTATATAAATAAATGCCTCATTAAATCTTTAAAAAAATTGTTAATGCAACCAATTAAAAAATGATAGCCTTTTCATTGGCAATTTCTCCAAATTTTCCTGGAAAAAATAAGAAAACACCATATCAAGGTGGGAAATATAGAACAATTCCAGCTGATCAACAAATATAAATACAATTGTTAGAAAGAACCAGTCAATCTGAACAATTTTATTGCAGTCATAACCCAAGAAACAAGGAAATAAGTTTTTAAAATCACCCCAATGGAAAAAAAAAACTATTAAATAAGGTAGGAATCTGATTTGATGCAATGCAATAAACAACCCATAATAAAAACTGACAAAAATTACTTATTAAAAGACTTTTTAGTTTACATTAGTTCTTTCAAAGTTCATATATATATATATATATATAATGAAGAGATTTCTTCTAATTTCTTATATTTTTATTTATTATTGTCCTAGCCTGGAAAAGTAATTGGAAGCTGCAGTAATTAATGAAGAGTCTATGAAATCTATCTAAACTTATTAAATCAATTACAAGTAACTCATTTGTCAACTGAATAAAAATCAGTTATCTCAAAGCCATAAGTAATAATTTTATAAATGCATTAATTTTGTCAAGGAGTGAGTTACTTAATAATACAATAAGTAGTTTGATAAACATGCCTGGCTATGGCAATAGTATACATAGATTGGAAGTTTCTTTCTAATTTTATAAGAACATCCAATTAAAAATCATCTAAAGAACATTAATGATGCATCAATGAAGCTTTCTGTTTTTATACTCACATCCAAAATGGATAATTAAAATACTTAAGAAATAAATAAGACAAATAGCCTTATAAAAGATAGGAAGATACTACTATATAATTCAAACATGCTCTGAAATTCTAAATATCTTCTAAACAAATACGATCATGAGAAGAATTCCCAGTGATAAAGAATTCAGCTATTAAATTCTAATATTAATGAACATGCATCAAATTTATCAATGTGTATACAAAGTTTTGAAGACTTGCTAAGATGAATAATTTAAAAATATTTTTTATTATTTTCTCATCTTTGTTGACCATTATCAATTAACTGCAGGGTGAAGGTCTCTCCAAGGGCAATTTATCTTCTTCAATATCTAGCTTTTCTTCTACACATCATGCCTGCACACTTTGGTTATTTCATCCATCCATCTCACATGTGGTCTCTTTCTGAAACTTATACAATCTTTTAAATCTAGTTTAACATTTCAATTATTATCTATTATCATCTCTTCTAGCAATATGTTCAGCCCAACTCCACTGCAGTCTTTTAATTCTTTCAACAATGTCAGTAACACATGTTTGTTCTTTTATTTATATATTGAATTTCATTATTTTCTTTACACCTAACATGCATCTTTTCATACTTCATTTAGTGGTCTCAAATCTGTGTATTGCTCTTCTATTAAGTGTCCAAGTCTCAAATCCATAAGTAAGAACTGGTAAAACACATTTATTAAAAGCCTTTTTTTTTTCAAACACATAAGTTATTTCTACCAAAAGCACTCCAAAAAAGTTTAATTCTATGATTAATTTCATCCATTATGTTTCCATTTGTAGCATAATCTTACCAAGGTATTTGTAGTTGTTAACTTCTTCTAACTTATCATAACAGATCTTTATTTTCATCTTTTGAGAAAATCCATAGAACATTACTTTAGTCTTTTTAACATTTACCTTTTGTCTGACTTTCTTACTTTCATCTGATAACTCTAGCAACATTTCATGAGTCTCTAAAAACATTATTTGCAAAAACAATTATTTCATCTTAAAAATCTAAATTACTTAAATAATCTCCATTTACTTTAACTCACTTAGCTTCCCATTTTAGTCAACAACATACTTCTTATAGAACTGCTGTAAAAATGTTTTGAGATATGGAGTCACCCCATTCTCAATGTTAACATTCCTAGTATCGTTATGTAATCTAATTGTTGTTGTTGCATTTTTATAAATATTCTTCAGAATATGACAATATTCTGGGTCTATATCTTGATGATCCAATACTTTAATTACTAAAGAAATGCTTAGAGAATCAATTGCCTTTTCATAATCTATAAATTCAAAGCATAATGGAAACTCATATACATTGGTTACTTCTAAAACTTCTCCCAGTATATGGATATATTCTATTGTATAAAAACTACTTTTAAATCCAGCTTGTTCTTCTGGTTAATTAAAATCCAATGTTCTCTGAAGATGAGTTGTAATTATCTTGGTAAAAATTTTGTATTAAATTGATAAAAGGCTGGTAGGCCTGTAATTTGTAATATCTTCTTTATCACCTTTTTAAAATATTAATATTAATACTGCATTCTTCCAATCATCTGATACATCTTTATCATTTAGACATTTGGTATATATTTTGTCCAAATTTTTTCTATTTTTTCACCTGCTTCTTTTAATATATTGATTATAATTCCATTATTACCTGAAGTTTTTCCTTTCTTTATAAATTTAATTGCATGCCTCACGTCTTCATTTAAAATTCTGGGAAAATCAGAAAATATAATAGATGTTGGAGATAATTGTTCTTTACTACTATCTAATTCTTAATAGAACTCTTCTACCCATTTCATGATGTCATCTCCCTTTTTAGTAATGGTTCTATATTTTATTCTTATTGCAGATATACGTTTCCTACCAATATCAAAATCTTGTTTTACACTCCTGAAACTTTTATTCACTTCTACAACTTTCCTTGCCAGTTCACAATTACACTCTCTTATATCATTATCAACTCTTTTATATGCAATTTTACAAAATTCAAGGCATTCAATCCTTCTTAGTGCATCGTTTTTATATATCTTCATATTCATTCATTTCTTCATAAATTCTCTAGTCTCACTAAAAATTTTATTGGTCAATTGCTGTTCTTTTTCTTACCTGTTATTTTTGATGCAGGTTTTAAAAGTGTATTACTTATTTTCCTATTAATTTCATTCAAATCTGAATCATGTTCAAAATCTACTAATACTTGAAACCGATTTGCTAGTTTTAATTTAAATTCATTAGAATGCTGCTGATAAATTAGGAATTTTAACTATAAATATTGTTTTTCTTAAATAATTTTTGTCTCTCTTGTTTCACATTAACACATATCTTACATCTTACTAACCAATTATCACTTGCTGGAATAAATTTATTAAGAATGTTATAATCTTGAAATATGTATTTTCTGTTGGTCAATATATCCAATTATGCTGTACCTTCATTTGAATGTTTTTGTGTCTATTTCCTTTTAACATTTTTCTCAAAAAAAAAAAATAATCTAAAGCTTTTCTTTTTTGCAAGATTCACAAGTCTATGCCCTCTCTCATTTCTATTACCATAACCAAATTTATCTACAGAACTTTCATATTTCATTTGTTTGTCAATTGTAGCATTAAAAACTCCCATAACAATTTAAAAATGTTGTTTAATCTAATCAAAAGCCTTTTGTACATCCATATAAAATTCATCAACTACTTCATCACTATGAGAACTTGATGGAGCATGATATAGCATAAGCCTGAGTTATCTATATTTGGTATCTGATTATGAAGTTGAATAAGTAATATTGCCAATCTGTATGAAACACTATTAATCTCTATAATGTTGTTCTTCCACTTTTTATTCTATAATGAATACTACTTTATTTATACTCCATGATTTGTGCCTTTGTAGTAGAGTACATGTCCACTTTTTAATTCAATTATCTCTTCACCTTTTCCTCTAACTTCACAAAATCCAATAATGTACCATTTAATATAAGATAGTTCTTTATTCCAATTCTTGCAATCTTTCTTCAGTTGAAAGTGATCTACAGTTGTATGTACCTAAATAAAATATCATCATCAAATTGAAGTCTTGGTCTGCAATCACATGATTCTTAGCATCCCTTGCATTTAGACACCAACTGCTGCCTTGGCTGGTGTCTTTACAGCCTCCAGGGAATAAAGGTCATGATTTATTTTTGCTTGTCATGATTGTCTATATCTATTAAAAAAAATTCATTTACACTCACATTTATTCTGCCTTATCATGGAACTGAGAAGAAAAAATGGTGTTTCTTGATCTTAAGTGAAGACATAAAACACCAACAAACTCTCCACACTGACTAATGCATGTTGATGAGCAGCCCATCTATGTTCATATACTATATGAATCACACAGTAATAACCGCTGCAATAAAAAGAATGTATGGAGTGGATATTAGAAATTTGATTAAGGCCTTTAAGAGAAATCAAAGGGTCTCCTTTCAGTAATAGCAAATTCTTACATAAAATTTATTTTTTTATACAGATCTTTAAAATATTATAAAATTTATTTAATAGTACTGTTTGTTCTTTTTATGCAATGCAAGATGAATAATTAGTGAACTGAAATATTTTTTTCCTCCAAACACTACTAGTATATTAAAATTTATTTATATATAATAATGTTTCCCTACCCTACCATTCTAAATGTTAATGCAAAATAATACTCATACAAGGTTTAAATATAAAATGTTAACAATATTTATTGTACCAAGTATACTTTAAACATTTTCATGTCATATTCATGGTCAGCCTGCTGAGTATTATTTTACATTTATATATATATATATATATATATATATATATATATATATATATATATATATATATATATATATATATATATATATATATATATATATATATATATATATATATATAATAATAGTAATAAACTATTATAAACAGTCTTTCACTTCACAGAAATACTTTTGGTTAATTCCTTAACCTTCTTCAACTGCCATATATATTATAGGGATCTTGAACTCAGACTTTCAACCTACCAACAACTATCCAATCCATCTTATACAACTGATATAAATGATCATGTACATGTGAAAAAAATAAATGATCACCTTTACATACATATTTCATTCTGAATCAGAACTCATCAGTTGGTCCAAATCTCCATCTTCCATACATACATACATACATAGAATCACTGCTCAGTTTATATTAAGATAGCCAATCTTCAAACTGTAATGGACAAGCTTCAGTCTTCTAGACTCACTATCTCTTTAGTCATCCATATAATCAAAAATACAAAGATGAAATGCTCAAAGCCCTTAATAATGCCTATATTATTGTCATACCCATGTTGACCTTAAGTCAATCTGACCCCTCACAAGTAGGACCTTAATGTGGCCATTTACTTATACATAACTGGATTATGCAGAATGCAGGCTGAATATGTAATATTTAAATACATGTATATTGTATATACTAAAGTTAATGTATTTGAACTCAGACTTTTAAACTCTCTACTGCTATCCAATCCAATTTATACAACTGATACACATGATCACATAAATAAAAAAGATAAATGATCTCCAATATATGTATTTTATGCACTAATCAGTTGGTCCAGATCACCAACTTCCAAACATAAATAAAATCACTGCTCAGTTTATATTAAAATAGCAAATCTTCAAATTTTAATGGACATGCTTCAATCTTTTCCATTCTCCAATTCTTCAACCATCCATATCATTAAAAATCCTAACATGTTGTCATAACCATGTTGACCTTATGTCAGTCTGACTCTCACATATAGGTCCTTAATATTATCATTTACTTATAGAGAAAATGGATGGGCAGAATACATGTATGTGTTCAAGTATATAAGTTGCATAAGATGAATTGAATAGCTGTGGGGAGTTTGAAAGTCTGAGGTCAATTTCTTATAATTACAATAAATTTAGTGTAGAATATATATATATATATATATATACACTATATTTATATATATATATATATATATATATATATATATATAGTTGAATATTTATAAATATATATATATAATTGAATATTTATAAATGCAATAATTAGATAATTAAAAATTATATCCACTTAGGAGCGCTTTCGATTATCCTAGTAATCTTTGTTGACAAAGATTACTAGGATAATTGAAAGCACTCCTAAGTGGATAACATTTTTAATTATCCAATTTCTGTATTTATAAATATTCAATTATATATTTACGTATATTACTTTGAAAAATACAGACACCGAATAATAATGTTATTAGATATATAGGCACTATGTATAGTGGTTTTATTTTGTCATGAATACATGTTATACCTATAGCAAAGTTAAAGTAATTTGAAAGGTAAAATTAATAAAATAAGAGTAAATATATCTAAATCAATCTATCTATTATATACACACGACTCAGCCTACTTTTTAAATATATGTAAGCAAATAAAATTACTTGTACATAAACTAAATTAAAAATATAAATATTATGGAAGAGGATGTCGTAATTTTAATAAATAAAATTATGACATCCTCTTCCATAATATTTATATTTTTAATTTATTTTATGTATTTTGTTTTGAGTTAATCCTGTGTTATAATCATATAATTAGGTGCATTAATGTTTGAAAAAATGTGTAATTTTCCATTAGATATTTTTTGGCACAACCAATATGATCATGATAAGTCACTTAAGCTGATTTGATCAAAACTTTTTAGTCTATTGTTGGATTAACCTCAACATAATTTTTGAGCGCCATTTGTATATTATCTTGAATGTTGTTATATAAATTAATATTTAGGCATGTGGACTTGATAAATCATTTGAAAATAATTTACTACTCAAATTAATGACTGCAAGTTCAAGTGCTCATGAAATTGGCAGAGATTTAAACAAACTAAAAGAAATAGTGGATCATAATGATCACATGACGTATAAAATAAAATTAAAAAAAAAAAACCGAAACAATTGCAAATGTTAAAATGCAAGAGAAAATAGGGGAAAAAAAAAGTCGAGCGTTGTTAACCGGGACCTCATCGCAGCAACCTTGCAAGCAAGTAGTTAGTTGCAGAAGGCTGGGGGTTCGTGTCCCGGCCAATGCTATGACATATGAAAAAAAAATAGGGAAATAAGTAAATAATAATAATAGAATAAAATTGAAATGGCATTAACAAAGCATAAAAAATAGCAATAAAATTATTAAATTTAAATAATAATAAGGCAAACTAACATTATAAAACAAGGAATAGATTAGCATTAGAGGTAAAACAAAGAAAGAATAGAGAAAAATATTAGAGATAAAGATTACATAAATATAAGGGATAGATGAATTATTACAACACCTTAAATAAATCAATAACATTTAATTTTTGAGAAGTGTATAGTTCAAAATTATACTTTACAATTAAAATACTTTAAAAAAAAAAAAAATTTCATTGAACCATATTAATTTTAAAAAATAGACATAAACATCCCATATGTGTACATATGTAATGTCCAAATAATATGCAATATATAATACTATAATAATATTCATATGATTAGTATTAATGAAAGTGATAAAATGTTAAATCTATTTTTATGGCAGGTTGAGCACTGCAGTTTCACTCAATTGATTATATTGATGTTTTTTAAAGTTTTTATTGAGCTGAAAATTGATCCAGAAAATTAATTATTTTGAATACAACAGTCTTGTAATATTAAAACAGCCACATCATTTATACTAAACACCATAAATATGAATAGAAAATAATGTAAATAAACACGATTTAAAGAGAAAGCAAACTAAAAAATATTGATTTGCATTTATTGATTATACATTTATTAGTTGGAGTGTTTTTTTTTGGGTTATAGTTGTAAATTGATTGGTTATTCATTGATCTTCAAATCTTTCTTACCTGATTTATAATAAGTTTATTTAAAACTCAGCAATTAAATTTTATTCTGTTGTTGATTATAAGTATTAATGGTTCTTTTTTTTTACAAGATTTATGTGAGAGTAGAAATGTGAATGATTATTTTTTAAAATCTTTCTATAATGTGATTATGGATGGGGCCAATGATATATTCATTGGTGACCCTAATGTCAATGTAATGAAACGTTATTGCAATAATTTGTTTACTAAATAATATTTTGGTGACAATTGTATTCATACTAAAACTATGACATTAATGTAAAATATCTTGCATTGCATACATAAATTTCTTAGTATGTGCATATTAAATAATATCTAATATCTTATATGATTTGGTGCAGTGGTAGTTTGACAGATTTTGGAACCAAAGCTCCATCGTCATGATCTGACTGTCACTTCAGATATTCAACTTCTTTTGAATTCCTAATCAATAAACTATTTGATTATTTCATTAATAATATCTAATGTTATATTTAAATATAAATTTAATAATGATTATTATTAAGATGTTTCATTATTTAAAAATTCTTAGACTTTGTAACGCAATTTAAAGTTATAATGAATTTCTAAATTGAAACACTAAAATGACTTGCATAAAGATAATTGTAAATAACAATCAGGGGATTCTTATCCTCCTTCACCTTTAGCCACAAACCACTGTCTTAGTTGGTGACTTTACAGCCTCCTGGAAATAAGGACCATGATTTATTTTTGTCTGTTATAATTGTATATATCTATTTGGAAAAATATTTATCATTTATACAAACATTCATTCTCCCTTATCAGGCAACTGAGAAGAAATACTATGGTGTTTCTTGATCTTAAACTCAGAGAGAAAAAGCCACTAAACTCACCACGCTGGCTGATTGTGGACCCAGGCTGCCATTTGATGATGACATTTTATTTAGGGACTTACAACTGCAGATCACTTTCAAGTGAAGGAAGATTGCAAGAATTAGAAAAAAACTGTCTTATATTAAATGGGGCACTATTGGACTTTGTGAAGTTAGAAAAAAAGGTGAAGAGACAATTGATTTAAAAAGTGGACATGTACTCTATTACAAAGGCACAAATATTGGAAATACAAGTGGAGTAGGATTCATTATAAATAAAAAGTGGAAGAACAACATTGTGGAGAGTTGTTGGTGTATCAAACAGAGTGGCAAAATTAGTTATACAATTTAGTAGCAGATGAGAGACTTTAATGCTAGAATTGGTAAACAAATGAAAGATCAAAGTGTTGTAGGTAATTTTAGTTATGGCAATAGAAATGAGAGAGGACATATACTTGTGGAGTTTGCAGAAAAAGAAAAACTTTATATTATGAATTGTTTTTTTTTTTTTGAGAAAAATGTTAAAAGAAAATGGACATGGAAGCATCCAAATGAAGATACAGCAGAATTAGATTATATTTTGACTAACAGAAAATACATATTTCAAGATTGAAATGTTTTTAATAAATTTAACTCAGGAAGTGATCATCGATTAGTAAAATGTAAAATATGTGTTAATGCAAAACTAGAGAGACAAAAATTATTAAGAAAAACAATATTTACAGTTGATATTCCTAATCTTCAGAAACATTCTAATGAATTCAAATTAGAATTTACAAATCGGTTTCAACTATTATTATATTTTGAACATGATTCAGATTTGAATGAAATTAATATAAAAATAACTGATACATTTTTAAACCTGCAACAAAGATAGCTGGTAGAAAAAAGCTGCAATAGACCAATAAAATTTCTATGGAGACTAGAGAATTTATAAAGAAAAGAAAGAATATGAAGATATACAAAAATAATGCATTAAAAAGGATTGAATATGTCGAATTTTGTAAAATGGTGTGGAAAAGAGTTGAAATTGATATAAGAAAGTATAACTGTGAACTAGCAAAGAAAGCTGTAGAAAAGCATAAAAGTCTCAAGAGTGTAAAACAACATATTGATATTGGTAGAAAATTTATATCTGCAATAAGAAAAAAAGATGGAATTATTACTATTACTAAAAAGAGAGATGACATTATGAATTGGGTAGAAGACTTTTATCAAGAATTATATAGTAATAGAGAACAAGTAACTCCTATATCTATTACATCTTCAGAATTGCCCAGAATTTTAAATGAAGAAGTGAGACATGCAATTAAATGTATAAAGAAAAAAAGGCTCCAGGTAATGATGGAATTATAATTGATATTGAAACAGTCAGCTTTACAACCCAACTGTTTCGCCTACTATATTCTATAGTAGTATCCTTTTATATGTAATAGCCACCAAATTCTCGTATATTATGCTGATGTTGTCATAAAAACTGGCTAAATTTAAACCTAAATACTTTAACTATATGTGTGTGCACATATATCTACATATAGAGAGAAAATTGCATTTATATATGTAAACCTCTATAAATGCGCACATATATATTTCTAATAATAATTAAATGAAAAAACGAGTTGTATGTGTAACTTAAGACTACATATATGCTAGAAGAATAATATTAACAGAATTTAAAACATTAAGATTTCTTTATTTTAAAATATTTATTAAATTAATAATATTTGAAATTATATAATTCTGCATATATCGCTAAATTAAATGGTCGAGTTACATATATAACAAAATGTTTTTCCATAATTTTAGATTTGCTTTTCTAGTAATAGTGACATCAGAAAAGGCTATAAAATTGACCCAATTTATATTTAAAGTTAAAATTAGATTTAAATTAAAAAGATTGCATAAATTACCACGTGTCATTGAGGTTAAATCGACATAATTAAAAGTTAGTCACAGCAGGCTTCCACGATTACTGGCAATAAGCAAGTAAGCTAGGAAAACAAGTCTAAAAATAATATAATGAAGGATAGAGGGGGTGTGCTGGTATAAAAGCTGTAACATCCATCATTGAAGGATTCTCTAAGATTATAATTTTAATAAAGTACTTGAAAAGCGTTCATGATGATGATGTTGGGGTAGATGGCTAAAAATCATGCTTTCTGACCTCCGATGAGAAGCTTCCTAATGCAGGAAGAGATGAAGTAACAACTGTCCCACCTAAAGAGGTCCTACGGTCAAGAAATATATTGCCAGCATGGAAAAGAGAAAAGAAAATGGTAAATACTCATTCAATTCTAAAGCTTTCAACTAAACTCAACTCTAAAATGCTAGCTTAATCTAAATCAATGGCCATAATAATAATGTAAACTAAACCTACTTCTAAATGTAATTTTTATTTGGTTTCAATTTTAAAATTTTGCCTGATTTAATGATTTCATAATTAAACTAATTTAAAATGATTTAAACTAGTTTAATAATTTAATATTTGATAACTAATTTAATAATTTAATAATTGATAAATACTGATTTAACTGCCTTATGATTTTATCTGAGTTATTATTTGCATAAATAACATCCTTCATTTATTGATATGATTTCTTTTATTTGTTGGTTTACTTGCTGAATTTATTTATGATTGATTTAGTTATGTATTTATCCAATTTTGAATAATTAAAAGTAATTTAGTTTTAACTTGCTAAAATCTATAATTTAAAGGTTTTAATATAATTTTGTCACATATAATGCAAAATGATCTATTATAAAATAACTATTAAATTTCTAAGTCATTTTGTACATGTTAAGTTAATGATAATATTTGCCGTCATTAATCTTATAAACTTATAATTATCGAAACTGAATTAATCATATTTCATTTTTAAACAAAGCCAAATTTCAGATTTCACTTATGTGAAATCTTATCTTATTTTAGATCTTGCATTTCATTTAATTGAATGTATGCCAAAACTTATTATTTTCAGTTATGTTATTGTTTATGCTATATGTATTCAAAACCGGGTTTTATTCATAATTAAATCATTAGCGAGAAGTAAATATAGATTCTCATGCATATATATGTAACTGTGCGTATATATGTAACTTACTGTATATTGATGCACAAATAAAGCCCTGTTTCGAAATGGTTAAAATATCTTAATTAGGATATAATTACAAGCTTACAATTATTCTAAGATAGATTTGCTTTTAAATATAATATTTAACCAATATTCAGTTGAAATGATAAAATGCAGCATAAATCTATAATTCTGTATTGTAATTTCCCTCCATATGCTGTACTCCTCCTTAGAGAAATAAAAGCCTATATAGATAGCTTTATAACTTAAATTCATAAACTTTCCTTAATAGTATAATTATAAATACTATCATGTGAACTGATACAGGGTAGTTTCATGAAGGAAAGTATTATTAGCATCTTAATTTTTATTATATGATAATGTTGTCTGTGGTGCATATGTGTCCTTAAGAAACGCTACTGCATACTCACTTGTTGCTGTATTCCTTAATGGTTGTAAGTGGTTGCACTGCACCATTACTCTTAGTTCAGGCAATTATCTTCTTCAGATGGTGGATGGGTTCAAACTTCCCCATTCTGCATCCTTAGGAACAGAGCATGAGACTCCTTGGAGCATAAAACTCCCACCTAAATAAATTTCTCAATCATCCAGACTAAAGATCTCTTATTTTCACAGCAATGAGTTCGGTCAAAGGGAACTATTACTTGTTAAAAATCCTGTAAATAAGGCACATATACGAGATGCAGAAGACTCAGAATTGTATGTTTCTATATGCCTTAGTATCTGAAGTCTGGCTGCCAATAATCAGTTCATCCTGCCATTATAATTGTTATTTTCAGCTTTGATCTGAATTCAAATCCAATTTAAAATGTATATTGGCTAAATAGAGAATATTAATTATTCGCGCTTAGTAAAGTGTTATATTCTTTATAAATCTTTATATTCATTTCCACTAACTATAAAGCAAATCTAAATCCTATTATAGCATAAACTAGGCATAGATAATCATGAGCAAATTCATTTGATTATATAAAAATAATATTAAAGCTCATGAAGATCTAAATTCAAATGTATTATAATTTCATCATCTACGAGTGCTTCATATATATAGCTAAGTAAATTAAATATTTGTAACCTAGAAATTACAATTACCTGCGAGTGATTAAAATGCTATATATATATATATATATAAACCGGAAGTGCATAGATATTAAATTATCACCTACAAGTGATATACATATATGTAAGAAACCCAATTATTTGTAACTAGAAATTTCTAATCATCTGCGAGTGATTTTATCTACCTCCTATATACGTAAACCAAGTTATGTAAAACTCAGCCATAGGAAAATATACATCTAAAAACATCACTTGCGTGTGAACCCAAATTTAATGTAAACATCCCCTAAACATCTGCGTGTGAGACCAAACATCTAACTATTGTAATATTGTTTTGGTTATAATTTCAAAATTTAACTTCATTAAATTAATTTTAAATTTAACTTTGCTTCATGTCTTAGTCTTGCTCACCGACTCATAATCATTCCATCATTTAGTAATTATTTATTATTAGTTATTAAAAATAATTTCATTGTTTAATAATCATATACTAGCCACATGATACCTATATAGCTATACTCGATACAATGTCGACTTCCTCCCAGTCTTTTGCTCTAGTGTTGTTCTACTGCCAGAACGTGATGAAGGAGAATACTGCTGTGGCCTCATATGGGTCATCTGCAAGGTGGTAAATCTCTGAGCAATAGTAAAAGAACTAGGGCTATATCAGACCTGTGGATGCATCACCATATTCTGGTCAGCCTTGGATGATTAACTGAAGTTCTAGGTTTTGTTACACGAATGTACATATTTGACCATTACAATATATTAAAAAAATCAGGTGAAGAAATATATTTTTTTAACAAAGTTATATACCAAATGTCTAAATGATAAAGATGTACCAGATGATTGGAAAAATGCAGTTTTAATATTAATATTTAAAAAAGGTGATAAAGAAGATATTAGAAATTACAGACCTATCGGCCTTTTATCAGTTTTATACAAAATTTTTACCAAGATAATTACAACTCATCTACAGAGAACATTGGATTTCCACCAACCATAAGAACAAGCTGGATTTAAAAGTGGTTTTAGTACAGTAGATCATATCCAGGTATTTAGAGAAGTTATAGAAAAGACAAATGCATATGAGTAGCCATTATGCTTTGGATTTGTAGATTATGAAAAGGCATTCGATTCTATAAATATTTCTTCAGTGATTAAAACATTGTATCATCAAAGTATAGATCCAGGATATTGTCATATTTTAAAGAATATTTATAAAAATGCAACAATAACAATTAGATTACATAATAAGACTGGGAAAATCAACATTGAGAAGAGTGTAAGACAGGATGACTCCATATTTCCAAAATTTTTTACAGCAATGCTGCAAGAAGTATTTTGTGGATTAAAATGGGAATCTAAAGGAGTCAAAGTAAATGGAGATTATTTAAGTCATTTAGATTTTGTAGATGATGTAGTTGTTTTTGCAAATAATGCTTTAGAACTGCAGGAAATGTTGCAGGAGTTATCAGATGAAAATAAGAAAGTAGGATTAAAGATAAATGTTAAAAAGACGAAAGTAATGTTTAATAGATTTTCTCAAAATATAAAAATTAAGATTGATTATGATGAGTTAGAAGAAGTTAACAGGTAAAATACCTTGGTCAGATTATTAATACAGATAGAAACATAATGGATGAAATTAATCATAGAATTGAACTTGGTTGGAGTACTTTTGGTAAATATAACTGGATACTAAAAGGAAATATGCCTATGTGTTTAAAAAGAAAGGTTTTTAATAAATGTATTTTACCAGTTCTCACTTATGGATGTGAGACTTGGACACTTAATAGAAGAGCAATACAGAGACATCAGACCACTCATAGAAGTATGGAGAGATGCATTTTGGGAATAGAAAAAATAAATCGAAAACACAATATATGGGTAAGAGAAAAAACACGTGTTACTGACCTCATTGTAAAAATTAAAAGACTGAAGTGGAATTGGGATGGACATATTGCTAAAAGAGATGATAATAAATGGACAATTGAAATTTTAAACTGGATTCCAAGAGATTGTAATAGACCCAGAAAGAGATCACATGTGAGATGGATGGATGAAATAAGAAAGTGTTCAGGGGTGATGTTGGACTAGAGAAGCTAAAGATCGGAGAAGATGGATTGAACTTGAAAAGACTTTTTTATTCTCATTGATAAAGACTATAAAAAAATATAGTCAAAACGTTGGAGTATATTTTTATACATTATAATAGGACATAATAAATCAATATTTATAAAGAAGTTTTATGTGGTTTATATATATATATATATTTATATATATATTGTAACGGTAAGAAAAGTAGAGCTGCTTTAACCTAACCTAGAGATGTAGATAGAGGGGGTTCGAACCTCACCTACTCCTCTAGATTGCTACTAAGTGACTTACTCCCCAAACCTCACTAGAATTTAATCTTAATGTATGCCTGGTGGTCAGGGAGAGAAGAGACCACGAAAAGGAATTTTTACATATATAATGATCAGATGTACATACGTATGTTACAAAAGAAAACAATACTAAGTGGTTTTATTTATAGTGAATGCAAGATAACACAAAATTTTATTATTTACATTAAAAGAATTCATACAATGTTTTATTAATAATGTCACAGGCTATTTTCACTGCAACTAGATAGACATATTTGAAAGATCCATTGATCGTAATGATAAGAACAGACAAAATTTTACATTATCATTTCTTTCTTTAAAATATTCCAGCCAATGGAAGTGTTACATAAAAGAAATCAAGAGAGAGAGAGAGAGATGATTCATTAACTCTGTGGTTGGAGAACATAGAAATAAATAGGTGGTCAAACTCAACTAAACACTTTGGACAGGTTTAAATCACTGCCCTACTTATGATTTAAGAAGAATGATAAAGTGACCCCAGCAGGAATTTCCAGCCATAATTGAAACATTTCAATGATATTTTGAGAAAGATTTCCTAATAAATATAAATATATAAGACCATGCACACAGGCGATAGCATATAGTGGGCTGTGAGGCTCGAGACATAACAGTTAGCAAGAGGTTACTACAAGACTGGATAGCTCTCCATCTCTAAACTAGGTTAGAGAGAAAAATGGAATCCGTTCGCTAAACGTGTGACCCGGATTCAGGATCGGAGTTTTTGTTGCTTATGTCCAGTTACGTACATTTAAGGAACTGAGATCGACATGAGATCCTGAACAATTTATTTATTTTTCAGAAGGTCCGAATGTAGGTATGTTAACCTAAGCAAACTTGGCAAAAGAAGCACTGCAATTTATGCTGAGCGGCCCAGTAGATCACCCGAGGCACGATACCATATAAATACGGTCAACGACCTTTAAATTTAAAAAAAAGAAACCCTCTGCAAAATATATATCTTAGGAAAGCTCAACTATCACTGAAAATCCGCAGAAAAATAGTAACTTCACCTTTTTATAAAATTTGAATTAATAAAAAGAACAAGTGGGCGGATATTTTATTTATTTAGTTGAAATTTAACCCATTCACCACTAAGCCAATGGTATTTAATAATTTTTTAATACATATTGTCAAAATGTACTCTCTCTTAGTACTAAAATATAAATGCGAACGTTTTATTTCACGCTGTTTAAAATATAACTTTAAATTTGTAACCCTTCATTGACTAAAATATACTGGCATTCGATAAGGATATTTCTTTTATATGTATATAAAAAAAACTAAGTTAAAGTTTGGAAAGTTTTATTATAGAATATCTAGCAATTTAAATCTTGATTTTAAATAGTTTTGCACTTTCTATGATTTGCTTCCTTTTCTTTCTAAATAAATATTTATATAAAATAAATAACTTAATTACGGGAGTATAATGACGGAAAGTTAAACGAAGTTTTTTTCAATTAAATTGATAAGAACTATGGCCGCCATTATATATAATAACCCCTCCCATTACGATATAAAAAAAAAAAAGAAAAGAAGGCAATTAATGAAATATAATTTCACAAGATTCGAATACATAGATTTAAAAAAATCATATATATAGAAAAGCATAAATATACATTGAAATTGCAAATTACAAAGATATTTTAATAATTTATGGGAACGTTACCGGTAACTAGATGGGTGGGTAAAAATGAGTTCATTTGATGTTTCTCCGCAGGTCTTCTCGGTTCTTCAAATTTGTTTTTTCATGTTTTTGAGGGAAGATTTTCACGGATACAGGGCAGATACTTTTGTTCTCTGGCTGGCTTACATGATTATGACTCCTGCATCAGGAACAGCTCAGGAGAGCGAAGGGCAAAGAAGTTACCCCTGCATTTTTGCAGAGCAACACATTTCTGGATTCTTTTATTTATATGCTGAAAGAATAGAGTGCAGCTTGAAGTAAGTACAGCAAGCAAGAGTTCGCTATATTGTCCAATCTTTCAGCAAAATTTCTTTCAACAAAATTCTTAAGATTTCTCTCTGACCTTCAGCACAGGTTACCAGCAAGCATAAGACCAAGAACAAAAGAAAAGTTCTTTATTTATACCCTTTTTCCATTATGTTTTTAATCTGCTAATTAGTAGCGAATCATGCCCGTTGTTTCAAATTTTTCCTGTTATCTATATTTATCTGATTTAGAAAAATGTTTTACTAATTAAATTCCTTTTCCTAATGGATTCTATTTAAATAAGAAATTCATCGAATTCTACCAAATATATATTTAAAATAATTGCAATTATAATTTTAACTTTCTATATTTTATTTTATTAAATCTTTTAATTTAGGCAACTATTTGAGAAAACGATAAATTTAGTTTGAAAAAGAAACATACATTCACCGTGGTTGGACTTAGGGTCTTAGTTAGTCCATAGTGAATGGTGAAGCCAGCATATATATTTATATATGCACAGCTTCAATATGAAGTCTTTATATTATTATATCAATGTACTAATTAAATTTTTGCTAAATTTGTTCTTATTCATTGCTTTTTTTTTAACAAATTATCATTTACTTTCATGTCTATAATTACTAATATTTACTATCTATTTAAAATAGAATGTTTAAATATTTCGTATTTTAGAAAAAATGTGAAGAATGTTTTTTTTTTTTTTTGTAATATCATTTATTTATACTTTTCTTTATTTTCATTTTTAAAAAAAATATATTTATTTATTTATTTTGAACAAAATTACATCCTAAATGCTGCTGTAGTGTTTTGGTTTTACCTAGAAATAAAGCTTTTTATTTTCATTGACCTCAGACATTTAATTTATATTTCATCATGAAAACTGATTGTATGATAACTTTTTCAAACATGTATTCCCAAATCAATAGCAAATGTGTGTTTGTCTAGTATTATTTTATTAAAAAAGCATGATTAAAAATAAAATCTAGAATTTACTGTTTAAATTATTCATAGATAAAAAGATTACATATATACTTGTGTGAATTTAATAACATAGTGCTAATAATATGTTTTAATGGAGATGTTTACTTTTCAAGCTTTTATAATATCAATGAAACACTTTCCATCTGCTTTTCAAGTAAAAAGTGACATTTTTTTCCATGGCATTTCCAAGATCCTACATAAAAATTAAATCTGACAATGATATAATAAATCAGGTATGCATCAAATCTGACAGTTTTATTTACACATCTTCATTCAAACTAGCTTATGTAAAGTGAACTATTCGTTTTACCATGTTTATAATCAAATATTTTTTTTTTTTTACATTTATAACAATTAAATAACACCACGCAATTCTAAAAGAATTTGTATAATAAGATTTGAATGAAACTATGGAAATATTTTACTCTTATATCATTTTCAAATAAGACTTTAGATAATCGTTTAAAAGTGGATTTTTTTTTTTTTTTGCAAAAGTAATTTGGCACAGTAGAATATTATACTCATATAGTTATGACGTGAAAGTTAATTGTTACAGGTATTTCCTATTATTAGTTTTGTTTTTATTTAATATTCAGTTCTATATTTACACACATACTTAAAAAAAGTAGATATGGATTTCGACCTTATGAATGTAATATAATAATCTGATTTCAGTAAACTATGTGGGCATTTTTGTTATATTTCACATTTATCCTAATAAATATTGTTGTCTGATCTGCTTTCTAAATAAGGTATTGAAACGTCAAATGAAAAGTGATTTTTTCTTAAATTTGCAAAGCAGAAATGACATTGGAAGATGCGGCATTGAAATAACTATTGTTAGAAAATTTTTGTTTTAATCAATAGTAATAATAATAATGATAATGATGATAATAATAATAATTATAAATGAATATGGCCACACCAATTCCCAAATAAAAGTGGATAGAAAAAATAAGCTATTCTAAAAATGAATTTTGCAATGATTATGAAAATCAATATGTGAACTATAAATGTATCCACATATAAAACAAGTTGGTTTATTTTACTGTTTACTTAATATTTTATGATGTCTTATTTTTTCAATAGAAAATTATTCTTTTGAAATATTTTAATACCTCATCTAATTGTAGCTCTCCAATATATTCTATTCTCTAACATATATTCCCATTGGAAACAAATGGCATTGCACTTCTTTAGAGTAGCTTTGAGATAATCCTTATAATGTAGATGAGGTTTACTTCTATAAAATCCATGTTCAAGTTCATCATAAAACACCCTTTTCAGAAATCTTCCATTGTCCATTTATTTTACATGCCCAATCCAATGTAGGTGTGATTTTACAACAATGAATTTAATAGTATCACATCTAGAAAGCTGATGAATATATTTATTGGTTTTATGATCTTGCCCTTATATTTTTACAATTTTACAGAGCATTCTTAAAATAAGCTATTTAATATATTATATTGCATCGATAAGGTGTCCAAGTTTTATTTTCTTACAATATGTTAGGCAAAATAACAGCTCTACATACTTAGTGGCAATAATATTATTTTCCTGTGGTGAAAGATTCTCTTGTTTAACTTCTCAAAAGCAGCAGCATATTGGCATCTGTATGGGTCTCAATGGCTAAGTCCCCTTTCTATTTATACAACTATGATTTAAACTGGTTTGCTTTCTCAGGTTAATAATTGTACTGAGCTAAATATTGTGATGCTTTTTCTTCTATCACTGGCTAATAAAAAAAATGTTTTTTCAACATTAATTAATAAATCAAGGTCTTTATAAGTTGCATTCTAAACATTAAGAACATTCTGTAAATAACTTTTTGAACTGCAAAAAATAGTTCAGTCATTAGCATACTATAAATCAAGAATCAAAGAACATGAAGTTCTTGTTTTTGCTTTTAATTTATTTAAATTAAAAATTTAACAAACCAACTTGTATTATATTTTAAACCCTCTAAATTCAACTGTCATAAAAATTGAAAACAATGTTGGAGCACATTCTTATTTAACAAGAGTTTTCAGATTCTCCTCTTGTAGTAATGACATTACTTTTCATTCCATCATGTGGAAACTGTTAATATGAATACATTTTGATGGCCTTAACCAACCAATTTTAAACAATGCATAAATTTGTTCTATTAATTAAATAAATTACCTTGACCAAATCAATAAAAACAATTTATTGACCATTTCTTTATTTTCAATACTTGGCTATAATGGGAAGTAATATATTCATTAAAATTCTTGAAAATATATTTATTGTAATAGATAATAATGATATTTCAAAATAATTATTGCAATCTTGTCTATCCCCTTTGTTTTTAAAAATTGGAACAATAAAAACATTCTTAAAATAAAGTGACATAACTTTATAGTTTCAAATACTCGTAAAAAAATTCAAATATTTTGAAGCTAACATGTTATTACCATATTTTAAAACTATTCCAGTATTTTGTCAGGACCTGCAGCCTTTCCATTTTTAATATTACAAGGATCTGTTTTGATTTCATTAAGTTGGATATCTTTTTCCAAATCTAACATCATTAAAAGTCATCACTTCTATTTTTGTATCATTATTTAAAAGATAATCAAAACACTCTTTCCATCTATTCAAAATATTATCATCATATAGAAAAGTGTTATTTCTGGCTTTAATAAGATTAATATACCACTTCTCAAATCCATATGTCACTCTCAATGCATCAAAAAAATCTAGAATAACCATGATCAACAAATGTTTATATTTTTACAGTTTTAACAATAATTTTTAAGGATTTAATTTTTATTCTGCCAAGCAGAAAATGCTAAATGTTTTCTTTTAATTAAATCTCTAATAAGATCTTTTTCAGAAAACTATGATTCTTTTTTTTAGTGAACCCAGAATAGATTTTCTTGTATCCCTAATACACTCCTCAAGAAAATTCCATAGCCTATAATATGGACAAGAGCAAGTTTAGTGTTTAATAGCTGTTGAAACTAAGTACATGTAGTAGATTCTTTTAAAGAATAAACATTTTTTTTTGTAAATATAGTTGGAATAGTATTTATTTTTAAAGGCAACAATTATTTTAATCTTGGAATATATTAATATAATATCTGTTCAATAATATGAGCTTTAAACAATCACATAACATTAACTTCTTTTATATTCCAATTACTAACTATAGTGTAATTCATTGAATCCTGGTTTTTTATATTGTGGATACATCCATGTTCATTTATAGTAGTTTTTTGCCTAAACCAATTGTGTGTAATCTTTAGTCAATGTGTTGTGCATAAATTCATTAATAATAATTTATTTGAATTTACATTAATACCATTATTGGCAATAACCTTTAAACTCAGGTCTACTATTTGTAGCATCAAGTATATTAAAGTCTCCCAAAATAATAAATTTGATATTTTAATAATGTTACTGTGATAATGTTTTCCAAAAGAATCTAAGTTTGGAGCATAGACCCTGATAAAATGAACCTTATTACCATTTTGCAATGTTAGTTTTAAGACTATTAATTTTTCATTATATGAGGAATTCCAATAATAGAAGCCAGTAAATTACATTTTGCAACAAATATAACACCATGCATTCTTCTTTCACTGACTGACTTGCATTTCGAAGCAACTTGTATCTATGAATCAGTTCTATTAAACTTCCTTTCTGTAGGAAATGAATTTTAATAAGAGCAGCTTTATTGATCTTAAATCTTCACTGATCTTTAATTACAAGTGCAACCCTCAAATCTGGTCTTCAAAAGTTGTATCACCCATTCTATATTTTTATATCTAGAAAAGAATAGATTTATAAGATTTACTTTTAATACTATCACTGCCTCTTGCTTTATCATTAATACTGATTTTATTGTTACTATTTATATTTTTTCTATTACTAAAATGAGTAATCTATCAGGAATACAAATATTGCCTGACTATGTTAGACAGACCATTTTTAGACATTTTTAAAAAAACTTTCCACTTCTCTGATAGGCAGGGATCCATAAATAGGGCTGCCTAAACACAAATCTTTGCTTGAAACTCTTGTATTAATGAAATGCAGTTCCAAATTGGTTTGTTAATAATTGTACTGCATAGAGAAAATATCACAATTAAGAATGGCTAGTCTACAAAGTCTGTTTCTATTATTATTTTTTTAATTCTTAAGGGCTAAAACTAATAAAAAGGGAAGAAATCGAGAAATTGTAATCAGAAATGCTGTGCATATATTGCACAAGCATACCATTCTGTTGTAACAGTTAATATAAGAAGCTTGTGGATGCAATGAGAGATTCTACAACAACTTAAGAGATTGAAGAAGAAACATGAGGAATAGAAAAGTCTGTATTAGAAACAATACCCAATTTTTGATGAATTAATATCATATCCTACGAGATAGTAGGAGATCTTTTCAGGCACTTTTTATTTGTTATTATTGTTGATTGCTGCATATAAAAAACACCCCACTATCAAGATCCTGTATAACCTGTCAGTAACCTGAGTATAGCACCTGACCCATTACTGAATATAATACAACATTAAAATTTAAAACTGCTAAGCCTATATAATAAATTTTAAATTTTAATACTACACTAATTATTGATTTCTTAAACACTTTAATAATATATAAATTACAACTTTAAAAAAAAACATAATTCATACATGATAAATTGTATAAATTGATTTATGATAAGATAAACAAGAAAGTAATTATTATTTTTACTTCTTGAAGCTGTAATTTCCCCAAAAATCTCATGGTTTATAAAATATCAGTGAATTATTAAGGGACAAAATGCCATTATTGCTGACATCATTGAATATTGTTTGCTGATTAGTTAAATTGCCATTATTCATATATAAGAATAATGATAGTAACACTGAGCAACATTTCTAAATAAAAATGTTTGTTCTAGTTTTGTGATGCTGGTTGTAGAAAATTCACTATATAATATGCAATAATATATACAAAAAAACTACAATATAAATTTCAATACAATAATATACAAATAAATAAATAATAATAACTCTAGCTCTTATTTATTTATATATTGGTATAATGAAAATTGTAGAGCTGATTTTTACATTTTGTTTATATATATATTAATTCAAATATTTTCACGGATAAAAGATGTCATATTATTATTACTATTTGCGGTATATTCTGTGTAGTGGAAAGCTAAATGCTGACGTTTCAGTACAATATCAAGTACCTTCCTCAGAGCGTCCTCTTTCTTATGATTTGAGAAAGAGGACGCTCTGAGGAAGGTACTTGATATTGTACTGAAACATCAGCATTTAACTTTTCACTACACGGAATATCCCACAAATAGTAATAATAATATGATATATATATATAAACATATTTTGCATCCAGAATGCATATATATATATAAATAAATAAACAGATTTTGCATCCAGAATGCAAACTAGTAAGTAGTAATATCTGTGAATTTAATAAAAAAATGTCTGAAATAATCTAAAGATTGTGTGTTGTATTGAAGTTAAGAACTGCCTTATTTAAGTACAAAAATAAACAGAGGTAGAGAGTTTTGAAAAAAAGAGAGTACATAATAATTGACCTCATTCAAAAAACTAAGTAATCCAAATGTCAATATCTATCTATCTATCTATCTATCTATCTATCTATCTATCTATCTATCTATCTATCTATCTATCTATCTATCTATCTATCTATCTATCTATCTATCTATCTATCTATCTATCTATCTATTTATCTATCTATCTATCTATCTATCTATCTATCTATCTATCTATCTATCTATCTATCTATCTATCTATCTATCTATCTATCTATCTATCTATCTATCTATCTATCTATCTATCTATCTATCTATCTATCTATCACATCGCTCTTCCGATCTTATCTATCTATCTATCTATCTATCTATCTATCTATCTATCTATCTATCTATCTATCTATCTATCTATCTATCTATCTATCTATCTATCTATCTATCTATCTATCTATCTATCTATCTATCTATCTATCTATCTATCTATCTATCTATCTATCTATCTATCTATCTATCTATCTATCTATCTATCTATCTATCTATCTATCTATCTATCTATCTATCTATCTATCTATCTATCTATCTATCTATCTATCTATCTGTCTGTCTATCTGTATGTATATTTAAATGTCTGACTATCTATGTAGCTAATAATTCATATCTAAAATAGATACACCTATCAATTTATGTAGTAGCTTCTATACAACTATTTTATCTACATATTTATTTTATTTTTCATCAATCTGTTCATCCATCTATTCTTATATATATCCATCTATCTATTCATTTATTCAGCTATTTATCAAATTATCTATCTATTTATTCATATACCTTAAAAAATAGTCAGATGTCATGTGACCCAATCTTATACTTTTTTATCTATTTCCCTACTTATTTATTAATTTATTATTCTATTAATTTATCCCATTTATCCATACAACTATCCACCTATTTATCTATTTACCCATAGTTCCATTTATTCAAATATTTATCTGTATTTCTATCTATTCATTCATCTACCAACTTATCTATCTATCCAACTTAACTTTTCACCTATTTAACTATCTATTCATCTATGTATCTATTCACCAACTGCCTATTTGTCTATTCAAATATCCATATATTTATTTATATGTCTATCTGCCAATCTATTTGTCTATTCTTTCATACATATAAACAGCGAAGAAAATGAATGGATAAGTAGAAAGAAATAAAAAGATTAAAAAACGAAATTATTTTAGTTAAATTTCATCAGGAAAAAAAAATCTTTTAAACATTAATCTTAAAATTTAAGAAAAAAAAAACTTTATGTAATTTGTTGAATTTTTTTTTTAAAGTTAATTAAAAATAAGTTGAATTATCAGCAAAATAATACAGCAGCATGACTTTTAATTAATTAAAACAATAATTAAATGATAAGCAAAAAGAACTTAATACATATTTTTAATGTAACTACAAAATTATTATGACTATCATTAATAATTATATTACAAAAGAAAATATCGTCAGTCAACCAGGGAACAAGCAACTGTTATTGTAAACAAATAGAAGTGTGTTTTTACAATCTTAAGTGGATAATAAGGCAATTTATAAAATAATAATAATAAAGTAATAGTAATGACATTAGCAGTATTAGTCATAATGATAATCGTAATAATTATTTAAGTTTGCTTTCTGTAAAAGCGATTTAAATCTTACAATAAACAAATTTCTGCACCCACAGATGCTTGACATCTTTTATATCTAGAATAAAAACTGCATCATGTTATAATCAATTTTGTTTTATTTCTTTAGCAAAATATTGATTTTGTTAATCCCATTTACATGCAGAAAGGTTCTGCACAGCTTAGCACAATAGCGGAGCAGCAGATTCAGGAACTAAGCGTAGTTTGACTTCTGGCATACAGAACATCTTAGAAACAACTGAGTAATTAATTAAGTAAATATTTATTTATCTTATATAAATTACAGAGCTTTTGCGGTGTTGAGAAGATCAGCCAAATATCTATTATTTTATAAATTGGCTATTTAAAAAAAATATTGAGCTTCCTTAAAATATCACATATCTGTAAAAAAATCTTCCAATTGAACCTAAATTTAAATCTCAAGTTATGGACATTTTAGGCTAATGCAATAATTGTTTTACTGTCTCATTTAGGAATAATATGCAGAGTGACAATAATTGCAATTACTCCCTTTTTATAAAAAGTGCTAAAGTCGTTACATTATTGGTGCATGGGCTAAGAATTGATATTATAAAGTATAAGTGATCCGAAACACATCTGATTGTAGAAACAGAATCATCATTAAGTATTGTGACTAAAGAATAAAAGCGTTCTTTTACAATATGATATCTATAATGCATACACATTTTTCATATATATATATATACCCACACACATATAATATGATATTCAAATATACTAGACATCAAGATCAATAATAATTGATTAGAATATGCAGAATTGTCTAATATCTTCTTTATAATGTTAAAATTGAATGATTGTAGTAATCCCTATAACAGATTATTCTTACATATATGTGTATATAAGTTTGTGTAATAATTAATAATATATGACACATGGAATATTATGGTCAACTACTATTTATACATGTGCTATAAAATAGCTATGTGAAAGTGCCTATATATTTTATAATCCATGTGCAAAGAGTAGTTGATTTTCAGAACATCTTATACACACACACACATATATATATATGATAAACAAAAATGCAAGTTAAAAAACTTGCTAACGCTTGTATTTATGTCCACAGATGGCGTCCTATCAAAAACACCTATCAAGCGTATTTTCGTTTACATAAACGTCAGAGTAGTTAGTATTCACTATCTCTAACTATAATTCCACTTTCAGATCATGATTTCAAGCTATTTACTATCGTCAGTGAAAGACAGGAATAAAGAAACTAGATCTAAATACAAACTCTGAGCGTTTATGAAACAATTTCTATTCAGCTTGCAAGCGTGAATTTTTTAGACACGCAATGTCTTCAAATTCAGCATAGCAAACCAGATAGCTATATGGGTCTGATCTCAGTTCAGCATCACCACATAGTAGAAGCCTCTGCAATCTATATCATTGCAAGAAAGACCTCAAAGGTACATTTATGATAAACAAAAATGCAAGTTAAAAAACTTGCTAACGCTTGTATTTATGTCCACAGATGGCGTCCTACCAAAAACACCTATCAAGCGTATTTTCGTTTACATAAACGTCAGAGTAGTTAGTATTCACTATCTCTAACTATAATTCCACTTTCAGATCATGATTTCAAGCTATTTACTATCGTCAGTGAAAGACAGGAATAAAGAAACTAGATCTAAATACAAACTCTGAGCGTTTATGAAACAATTTCTATTCAGCTTGCAAGCGTGAATTTTTTAGACACGTAATGTCTTCAAACTCAGCATAGCAAACCAGATAGCTATATGGGTCTGATCTCAGTTCAGCATCACCACATAGTAGAAGCCTCTGCAATCTATATCATTGCAAGAAAGACCTCAAAGGTACATTTATGATAAACAAAAATGCAAGTTAAAAAACTTGCTAACGCTTGTATTTATGTCCACAGATGGCGTCCTACCAAAAACACCTATCAAGCATATTTTCGTTTACATAAACGTCAGAGTAGTTAGTATTCACTATCTCTAACTATAATTCCACTTTCAGATCATGATTTCAAGCTATTTACTATCGTCAGTGAAAGACAGGAATAAAGAAACTAGATCTAAATACAATACGCTTGATAGGTGTTTTTGGTAGGACGCCATCTGTGGACATAAATACAAGCGTTAGCAAGTTTTTTAACTTGCATTTTTGTTTATCATAAATGTACCTTTGAGGTCTTTCTTGCAATGATATAGATTGCAGAGGCTTCTACTATGTGGTGATGCTGAACTGAGATCAGACCCATATAGCTATCTGGTTTGCTATGCTGAGTTTGAAGACATTGCGTGTCTAAAAAATTCACGCTTGCAAGCTGAATAGAAATTGTTTCATAAACGCTCAGAGTTTGTATTTAGATCTAGTTTCTTTATTCCTGTCTTTCACTGACGATAGTAAATAGCTTGAAATCATGATCTGAAAGTGGAATTATAGTTAGAGATAGTGAATACTAACTACTCTGATGTTTATGTAAACGAAAATACGCTTGATAGGTGTTTTTGGTAGGACGCCATCTGTGGACATAAATACAAGCATTAACAAGTTTTTTAACTTGCATTTTTGTTTATCATAAATGTACCTTTGAGGTCTTTCTTGCAATGATATAGATTGCAGAGGCTTCTACTATGTGGTGATGCTGAACTGAGATCAGACCCATATAGCTATCTGGTTTGCTATGCTGAGTTTGAAGACATTGCGTGTCTAAAAAATTCACGCTTGCAAGCTGAATAGAAATTGTTTCATAAACGCTCAGAGTTTGTATTTAGATCTAGTTTCTTTATTCCTGTCTTTCACTGACGATAGTAAATAGCTTGAAATCATGATCTGAAAGTGGAATTATAGTTAGAGATAGTGAATACTAACTACTCTGACGTTTATGTAAACGAAAATACGCTTGATAGGTGTTTTTGGTAGGATGCCATCTGTGGACATATATATATATATTGTCCTGTGTGGTTTATCATATTATAGAGTAATAGATTTGAGAAGTAAATGTTTCTAACTCAGCACTCAATATACTCAAATATCACATGAATGATATACTAAGCAATTAGAAACTATTATAACATCACGTTATCCACTAAAAACTAACTAATTAGTCAATTATATATATATATATATGGTCACTAGATGGAGCACATCTTTTACTTCATGAGGGGATGTTGTTTGTGTTAGATTCAAGAATGTATGCTTATCACCAAAGACCAAACTCCACTTTTACAGACCCCCCACACAGTATATAATATTGCATGTTCCAACAATAATTGTAAAGGCACATATTATGGGAAAAGCAGAGCAACTTTGGCCACACAATTAGCACAACATATTTATACAATAGAGCTCGCAAAGATCCTTCTACCTATTCAGTTTTCTATCAGCACCAGAGCACAAGTCACCACAAGTGCATTCCAGACAATCCCACAATCATGTGTAGAGAAAGACATGACCTCAAAAGAAAAATCAAAGAGGCTTTATTCATCTCATGAGACAATGATGCCATAAATAGGAAGGACACGTGCTTTGCTTTATCAAAAAAATGGAATTAACATATTTGCATATCATTAAATGTATTAGCAAGCTATGATTATGAAGGCAAGATCCTTTGAAAGCACTCAGCTAGTTTATTATTTCTAGTTAGCTATTTTGTATTAATAGCTTTTGGGAACAGTTGCGCCGCACACGCACTTGAGCTTGAATACATATATTTCCCAAAGTAAAATTATTTGACTTAAGCTGGTTATTATAACTATCAATTTTACCCATACAAAATCATATTATCGAGTAATATTCATAAATATAAAAGATAACTTACTTACTGGCAGTCAGGTAGATTACTTTATTACTTGTATCCAAACCTGGGTCAAGTAAACTTACATATTTTTCAATGAATTTGATATTATTTTTTAAATATATAGACATAGACAAAACAGATAAGCATACAATCTTAGTAAAAAGTAGATATTTAACTCTTTTTACTTAGAAGATAAACAGGGATAGAAAACTATTGCAATTCTCATCATCCAAAAATTGACAAGACTAATAAATGCAGACTTTATTAGTTGTCAAGAGGTACTTCTGGATAGGCATTTGACATGAATTATGTTTTTAAACGTTGTTTTATCTTATATATATATATATTTAGT
The DNA here is from genome assembly GCA_028023455.1 of Epiperipatus broadwayi. Taxonomy (NCBI): domain Eukaryota; kingdom Metazoa; phylum Onychophora; class Udeonychophora; order Euonychophora; family Peripatidae; genus Epiperipatus; species Epiperipatus broadwayi. Next base: position 4,320,954 of record JAQFVV010000008.1, on the reverse strand, counting down.
TTTAAAATGAATCCAATTCATAATGTATTTTTAACAGCCGCTATATTTATAAATTTTATTGCTTGTTACAGATTTTATATTAAACAATAATATAAAGAACACATGTTATTTACAAATGTTATAATGAAACAATAAAACTTTTTATCGACTAATTTTTTTAATATTTTTGAATTAATGTCTAAGCTTTCTTGCAGTTTGATAGCATGATTCACTAAACTTAAGCTAAAATATTTCAGATTACAAGATTATTTATAATCATGTTTTAATGCAGTCAGTCATGTAAAGCATGCAGAGAGAAACTAAACATAACAAGATTTGATGAGATATTTTAAATGACATTAAAAAAATACTGTCAGGAAAAGAAAAATGTCTCAAAATTCAGATTTCTAGTGATTACCTCATATCAGTTTTTCTAAACAGCATTTGGATTTATTTATAAATTTATTTCTATATAAAAACATCTAAAGCAAAACATACTAAGAATATATATATATAAAATTTGGTACTTAAACAAACATAAAAAATGATAAAACAATAAATTCACATTAAAACATTAAAACCTACGTATTAAAAAATTCTCCTTCATCTATCATAAACAACATACACAAATAAAAAAGGTCATTATAATGATAGTACCAATCTTCATTTCAATTTAATAATAAATTATCTTAATATGAGTAATAAAGTAATTGAACAATTAAAAATTATTTAATTATTCTCATAGTTTTTACTATAGTCGACTTATTTATAAAAAAAAGTAGAGGTGGTTTGAAAACGGACTTTCAATCTTTTTTCTGCTATCCACTCCATCTTATATAACTGCCACACATGACCATATATATGAAAAAGATAAAATAGTATCCAATACATATATTTTGTGCTAAACAAGCACTCATCAGTTGGATAGATGGAGCTTGAAAGTCTGTGTTCAAATCCTCTCTAATTACATCTAAAGTTCAGTATTTATATTATACTTGTCAAATATTCAGTATATACTTGTCAAATATTATAAAGAAATGTTAGAAAGTGTATTAATAGTATTTAGTGCTATAAGAATATACAATACTTTTTCTTCATTTTTATGACTTATTTTATGTAAATTTCTAAATAATGCACTTTTTTCTTGCACTTTTCTCAATAGTTTTTATTAATGTGTCCAAAGAAGACTGACAAAAGTCAAAATTGTAGAACATTTTAATAAAAACATTGAGAAAGCACAAGAAGAAAATATGTGATTTTGAATTTTATTTAATATCTAATAATTAATCTAGTTAATTTGTAAAGTTATCTAAATTATAAACTTATGCACATTAACTCTTGAGAAAATAATAGACAAATAGTACTTTTTTGTATATAGACATCATAAAATAAAATCAACCATGTTGGATTCAATTTACTGAGATGATTTTAAACTTTGTATTGATATCACCTATGATAAAGAGAAAATTAACATATGAAATAGTTGATAAAACAATAATGTCATACAGATGTATTAAACATAATAACAGTAGCAATAATAATAATAATAATAATAATAATAATAATAATAATAATAATAATAATAATAATAATAATAATAATAATAATAATAATAATAATAATAATAATAATAATAATAATAATAATAATAATAATAATAATAATAATAATAATAATAATAATAATAATAATAATAATAATAATAATAATAATAATAATAATAATAATAATAATAATAATAATAATAATAATAATAATAATAATAATAATAATAATAATTTTTTCAATTCAATTTTCAATTTTCAATTTCAATTTTCAATTTATTCTATGAAATAAAACAAAGTACATCACAAATATTTAAAAACTCCAAACAAGAAAAATCTTGTGTGTGGAATTTACATGTAAAAATAAATTAAATAAAAATACAATCAAAAACTCAAAAGAACAGTTTAGGAAATAAATAAAATTAATTAAATAAATAAAATAAATGCCAAAATTAATACATACTACACAACCATTGACACAAATATTTTTTGAATGATATATAAGAAATATTATTCAGATCAATTGAACATTCATATACAAATTTATTAAACAACTTTGACCCAGAATAAACATATTGTCTTCTACTAGATTCCTTAAAAAATTTTGGTAAAGGTAATTGAAATTTATTACAAAGACGAGTATTTAGAACATAAACTCTAGAATTCAGAAAAGGTTTAGCACAAAAAATATCAAAAATAACTCTATATTGATATAAGTGATTTACATCAAATAAACCAAATGCAATATAAATATCTCGAACAGAAGAGGAACGAGATCTACCAAAAATAATGCGCAAAGTATAATTTTGCAAAACACGCAAAAGAAGATAAAATATGTGCAGAAGCATTACCCCAAATAATGATATTGTAAGATAAAATACTCTGATAACAGGCAATGTAAATAAAAATGAGAGCAGACCTAGGAAGAAATTTAACTAAATAATAAAACATATAGTTTAAATTACGTAACCGTTGACAAAGATAGGTAATGTGATTTGTCCAGGACAATCTGGAGTCAATATATATTCCCAAATAACAATAATTATCTACCAAAGGAATATTCTCACAAGTACATATACTATTATAATGCAAAATATACTTACAGCAAATTTTAATCTTAAGAGAAAAAAAGTACGCTTGTAAGAAAAAAGAATAGCTTTTGTTTTATCTAAATTGACCAACAATGAATTATATGCCAACCATTTACCAATTGAGTCCAAATCCTCATTCACTAATTTTTCAAGAAGATTATAAGAAACAGCATTGCAAGATAAAGCAATATCATCAGCAAAACCAAAAATCTTAGAATGTAACTTCAATGAAAATAAATCATTAATATAAATTAAAAACAATAGAGGACCAAGTATTGAACCTTGCGGAACTCCAGAATTAATCAAGACAACATCACTGATAGTACCATAAATATTAGTAAACTGTTTCCTATCATTTAAATAACTCTCCAATCAACTACCAATAGATCCACGAAAACCATACAAGTAGCAACGCTTAATCAAAATATTATGATTAACAGAATCAAATGCTTTAGATAAATCAAGATAAATAGCCAATGTTTTAAGTTCCTGATCCAATGAAGATGTTAAATACTGAACATGATGTTTTAAAGCATCTAATGTACTTCTGCCAGGAAGAAAACCATATTGATAGCCAGATAAAATTTTATTTTTAAACAGAAATGACAACATTTGATCCCTAACAATCATTTCCAATAATTTAGAAAAAACAGAAATAATAGCAATTGGCCTATAATTGACCATAAGAGTAGAATCACCCTTTTTATAAACAGGAGTAATAACATTAACTTTCAGACATTCTGGAAATGATCCAGACTGCAAAGATAAATTAAATAAATGAACTAAAATAGGCAAAAATGCAACCTTATTTTCTTTAAGCATCTTAGGTGTTATACCATCTAGTCCAAAAGAAGTGACATTTTTTAAACTATCAATTGCTACAGACAACTGAGATTCAGAAACATCAGAATATAAAAAAGAATTCAAACTTGAATAAGAAGACAAAATCTGCTCAGGCACATCACGCATCGATAAATTTACAAAATACTCATTAAACCGATCAGCTAAATATTTTTCATTATTCTGTAACTCAATTAAACTTTCATTATATTTAATACATTTAATAATAATAATAATAATAATAATAATAATAATAATAATAATAATTATAATAATAATAATAATAATAATAATAATAATAATAATAATAATAATAATAATAATAATAATGATAATAATAATAATAATAATAATAATAATAATAATAATAATAATAATAATAATAATAATAATAATAATAATAATAATAATAATAATAATAATAATAATAATAATAATAATAATAATAATAATAATAATAATAATAATAATAATCAATAATTAAATAGTTGAACACTCTATTGTTTAGGAGTTCATAAGAAAGCTTGAGTGTTGAAAATGTGAAAACTGAAATTAATTCATAGATTTTATGATTCATCACTGATTAAATCATGCAGGGCAATACACTTATTACAACTACACAACTACACCATCTATTACTACTATTAGTATTATTACTATTTCTACTACTCTATACTACTACTATAACAATAACTACTACTACTACTACTACTACTACTACTACTACTGCTACTACTACTACTACTTCTGCTGCTGCTACTGCTACTTCTACTGCTACTGCTACTACTACTACTACTACTACTACTAATAATAATAATAATAATAATAATAGCACCAGAG
>JAQFVV010000008.1:4257024-4316160 GCA_028023455.1 Epiperipatus broadwayi | reverse complement strand
AACTTTACATATTTATTTATAAACTATAGAATATATAACTAATTTATATTATAACTTAAAATAGACAAAATCTCACTGCGGGCGAACAGTAGTTTGAATTACCGTACATAAAAACACCTGAAACGAAGATCGGTTCTCCGATCTGTCTGTTTCAATATATATATATATATATAAATTAGTCAATATAAAATCAAAACTACCCCAAATCTAAAATTAAACCAGACCAGCATAAAATAATATTAAAACACAACCTAAGGTTTCACTGCTACAAACAGACTTCTCAAGTGTAAAGAATTACAAAAAAAAACTACACAATATATATACTATTAAAAACTACCCACAAATCCATTCACTTCCCATCCACCCTTAAAAATTTTCAATAATAAAGTCTCTTTAATTCTACTTTTGATTTCATTTCTCTCAAAGAAGACAACCTTAGCTTCATCAAAATCAATAGTGTGGCCTGTATCTTTTTCATGGACATACAAAGCAGAACTAAGATATCTATTTTTAACTCTTTACTTTTAAGTAAATGACTGCACAATAATATTTTTAATAATAATTTCCTCTTCCATAAAACTAATATAAACTGAACATACTAAAGGAGAAATAATATAACCTATTATCCACCCTTCCTTAATCTTATAAAAATTACCTTTATAAGTAAAATACATCGAATCTTCCAATAACAAAAGCAAATCTTTAATTACCTTAATTTTATTTTTTGATAAAGAACTTTTCTTAATCAATACAGACAAAAGAACATCAATACTGTTTAGCCTATTAACAGACTGATACATATTTTCAATATCTAAACTTCCAAATACCCAATTACTTTCCATTTTAAAATTATTAATCTTATCAAAAGCCTCAAAAGAAGAAGAAACTGTGTACTGACCAAAATCAACAAATAGTTTTAAAAAATTATTCAAGAATCTAGAAATACCCTCTACAACACTACCTGTAAAATCAAAAATAAATCTTAAAGGAAAACCATCTTTATGAGTTTTAATATTCACAAACATTTTAGCTGATGTAAAATCATTAGGATAGCATTTTAAATAATCTACTCTATTAAAAATTTTTAAATTAACCATTTTCTTCATAATATCTATCAATTTTCTTTTAATCAAATTACCTGGATTTTTATCTAACAACATATATTTACCATTATTTAATTCTCTATTCATTTTCTCTTTGAATTCATCTCCTTTCATAATAACAAACCTACCAGCTTTGTCTTCACGAGAAATGATTACATCATTAGCAATTAACCTATTTTTAAGATGTTTAATCTCATCAGGATTAATAACAAATTTTTTTTCCTTCTTAAACTTTTATTCAAAATCGATTGAATACCAACTTTCTGCTCATCACTCAACTAGATTCAATAGACGAAATTGTATCAAAAACTATATTTTTTGAATGAAATAAAACAAAATTAGGGCCTTTACCAAGAATATCTAATAAGATTTCTGAGGATAGAGTTGTTAATCTTTTGGATTTGAAGTTAAATGATAGAGAATTAGATATTCTTGGTAAAGGCCCTAATTTTGTTCCATTTCATTCAAAAATATAGTTTTTGATACAATTTCGTCTATTGAATCTAGTAATTTGAGTGATGAGCAGAGAGTTGGTATTCAATCGATTTTGAATACAAGTTTAAAAAGGAAAGAAAAATATGTTATTAATCCTGCTGAGATTAAACATCTTAAAAATAGGTTAATTGCTAATGATGTAATCATTTCTCATGAAGACAAAGCTAGTAGATTTGTTATTATGAAAGGAGATGAATTCAAAGAGAAAATGGATAGAGAATTAAATAATGGTAAATATATGTTGTTAGATAAAAATCCAGGTAAGTTGATTAAAAGAAAATTGATAGATATTATGAAGAAAATGGTTAATTTAAAAATTTTTAATAGAGTAGATTATTTAAAATGCTATCCTAATGATTTTGCATCAGCTAAGATGTTTGTGAATATTAAAACTCATAAAGATGGTTTTCCTTTAAGATTTATTTTTGATTTTACAGGTAGTGTTGTAGAGGGTATTTCTAGATTCTTGAATAATTTTTTAAAACTATTTGTTGATTTTGGTCAGTACACAGTTTCTTCTTCTTTTGAGGCTTTTGATAAGATTAATAATTTTAAAATGGAAAGTAATTAGGTATTTGGAAGTTTAGATATTGAAAATATGTATCAGTCTGTTAATAGGCTAAGCAGTATTGATGTTCTTTTGTCTGTATTGATTAAGAAAAGTTCTTTATCAAAAAATAAAATTAAGGTAATTAAAGATTTGCTTTTGTTATTGGAAGATTCGATGTATTTTACTTATAAAGGTAATTTTTATAAGATTAAGGAAGGGTGGATAATAGGTTATATTATTTCTCCTTTAGTATGTTCAGTTTATATTAGTTTTATGGAAGAGGAAATTATTATTAAAAAAAATTGTTTATATGTAAAATTATTTGTCAGATATGTTGATGATTGTTTATTTGTAGTTGAGAATGATAAATTGAAGGAATTTGTAAATGAGTTTAATTGTTTTGATCCTTCTATAAAATATGTGTTAGAAGGAGGGGGGTTAGATTTTGGTAAGTTAAAATTTATATATCTTTTGGTGATTATAAATATAGAAACTAATTGTTTATTGTGCAGTCATTTAGTCAAAAGTAAAAAATTAAGATCTATAATTAAACCTGATAGCTATCAGTCTGTATCTCATAAAGTAGCTGCTTTAAGGAATTATTGTCATAGGAATATTAAATTAAATAATTCTAGTGGGGTAGCTTTGTTTCAGAAATATCAATTTTATAAAGATTATTTGAGTGTTGGATACTCTGATAAATTTCTTAAAAGTATTTTATTTAATAGTAATATTTGTAAGGATGTAAAGGTTAAAGAAAAATGTGATTTTATTTCTTTGCCATTTAAATTGTCTTCTTATAAAATTGGGTGTAGAAATAGTAAATTGTTTGGAAATAAGAAAATTGCTTGGAAAAGGGGTGTTACATTGAATAATTTATTAAATAATACAAAAGAAGTTTTTGATAGAAAGACTATTCCTGGTGTAGTATATTTTATTCCTTGTTTATTTGTAAGAAGGTTTACATAGGTCAGAGTAGTTTGAGTTTAAATGAAAGAATAAAGGTTCATAAAAGTAGAGTTAAAAATAGATACCTTAGTTCTGCTTTGTATGTCTATGAAAAAGATACAGGCCACACTATTGATTTTGATGAAGCTAAGGTTGTCTTCTTTGAGAGAAATGAAATCAAAAGAAGAACTAAAGAGTCTTTATTATTGAAATTTTATTATTCTGAAGCAATTAACTTATTTAAGAGTTCTTTTAATATTAAGGGTGAATGGGAAGTGAATGGATTTGTGGGTAGTTTTTAATAGTATATATATTGTGTAGTTTTTTTGTAGTTCTTTACACTTGAGAAGTCTGCTTGTAACAGTGAAACCTTAGGTTGTGTTTTAATATTATTTTATGCTGGTCTGGTTTAATTTTAGATTTGGGGTAGTTTTGATTTTATATATATATAAATCAATATCTATATTTAGATTTGGGGTAGTTTTGATTTTATATATATATAAATCAATGTCTGTATTTCAATTATAATAAAATATAAATAGACATGCTGCCAATATAAAAATTAATGAATTGTGGAAAAATTGATGTATGACATATTTCTTTTTGTTTACATTTGTAATGGTTTTTAAAATATTTCTTACTATATTAATTATTGCATTGTATTGAATAATTATATATATATATATATATATATATATATATATATATATATATATATATATATATATTGTTAAAATAAAAAGAGAGTTTACAATTTATTTTAAAAACATAGGTAAATAAAATATATATGGTATGAAAAAATTCATGCAATAAAAAGATCCAAGTGATTCATTTTGTTTTTATTATTTAAGTTCTTATTTGACAATATAAGTTAATACAACCTGATGTTTTCAAATATTAATTTTTTTTTTGCATGTTCAAGTTTTAACTGGGAGATTTGGATAAAAAAACACATTTAAATATAATCAATTTTTTATGTTTTTTTAATTATTTAGAGATTATAGAGATCAATTTTTATTTGATCACATTTTTTATCATGGTATATGCTATTTAAAATTTCTCCTTGTTTTATAAATATACTATTATTTTCTTGCAACACACTTCTTGGATGTTCATACACATAGATTTTTTTTTTTTTTTTATTGATTTCAGTCTATTGCAAACATTGATTGTTTGTTCTGTTATATTTTTATTATTACTGTTAAATTTTTTTTTATTACAAACTAATAAATTTAGAGATAATTTAAAAGCTGGTAAATCTATCTAGTTATTTCTTTTGAAAGAGATAATTTTGGCACTTGAAGTTTGATCCAAGATGAAACCCATTTTGGTAAGTGAAATAGAATTAGATATATGTATATATTTTATACATCATTTTTTTTAAAAATCTGATTATGTATAAATTTTATATTTGTTACTGCTTTTAAATATTTTTTTACTTATCAAAGTCAATATTACTAGTGGAAATAATTTCATTAGTTCAGAGTTGATTATTTTTTGCTTATCTTGTCTGATTACAAAAATCTTAATAGTTTATATTTTATCATTAGTCAAAATGATCTGCCTTAATTACCTTATTAAATTTGTTTGAAGTGAAGATCATAAATTTTATTACCTAGTAGAACTGAATATTATCTTTGGCTTGGATAACTGCAAATTATCATCATATATAGTTTGTTATAAAATCCATTTTTATAATCAATTGATTGGAGATTATAATAGATAAATAATATCAGTGATTGTAGTCTCACTAAATATCCAATGGAAACCTATGGTATATTTTATATAATCAGATTGGGTACTGTAAAATGTGAAATTATGTAATGAAATTTATTGGTAATAATTTCTTGTGGAGTGTTTCATTTTAGAATATAACTGAAACAATAATTGCATGTTGATCTAATGTGGGGTATGAATGAAATGTTTACATTATATTTAATGTTTTATTAAAATAGATATAAAACTGAGGAAAAATTTTATTTTATTTAAACCATCTCAAAATGTAATTATAATTAATTTGAAACTAGTTGATTTAAATAAAATGTCATTAAATATTAAAATAAATTTGCATTACTATAAATAATATTAGATTAGTAAAATGTGTCAGAATTCAGTTATTTATGAATTCAAATTTAGTTTTATTCAATTATCAATCAAATAGAGGTCTTAATCATACTTCATTGTTTAGGGAGATGATGTATGGTTTCACTGCTTACTGCAGCTTACTTTGGCATTGTAAATAGATTTGTTGAGGTCTGAGGTGATGATCTCATTTGCTTTATTTTATTTAAAATATAATCTGAATAAATTAAATTTTAATAGAGATTTTTAGTATTTCATGATAGTGTAGTGGAAAATCTAAATAATTATGTATGGGAAATATTGTTGTTGCCTAGGGTGATCAATAACTGAGCTAGATAATTTTACACAAGTTATAACAGTATTACTATTTGTTAATGCATGTTTTTGCTCTCTGATAAATAATATAAATCTTAAGGGCATTTCTTTATGATAAATGTTGAGTGAACAAATGTAGAGAGGTAATGAGATAGAAAATCCATTATTATTGTGACAAAGTAGTTACCCAAATGTTAGCCAATGATCATGTAGATGTGGCAATTATTATAAAATGCCAAATAAACTTTTGGGCTTTTATAAAATGACATTCTACATTTAGACTAAATCTGTATTATTGTGAATGATGTCTCAATTCTGAGACATAGTATAGTTTTTTATATCATCATCCCATATTATAATCAATAGTTTATTACAAAATGGTGAACAATGATGATCAGGCCATGTTTCATTCAGATTAGGGTGATTATCTCCTCAGCATCATCAATTTGTTTATCATGTTACAATATATATATATATATATATAAATTGGTAATCATTCTTAATTAAGTTTATACATGAAAACAAATCAGCATATATTGCAACAATTTTGGTAAAGCTACAACATTTACATATATCTTTTTTAGAATACAAATTTGTAACCAAATGTATATATTTTTGCTAAAACTGTTTTTTTCCATATACCTAAGCATAATCCGGAAAGCGAACCTACGACAACAGTCTGCAAGCAACTGTTTGCTTGCAATGCCGCTGCCCTGACTTCTCAGCTACCAATGCTTGACCAAAACTGTTTTTTATAATTCTTTTATAATATTAGAATATTTTGTTTAAGAATTAGAAAGAAAGCAGTATTATCTATCAGGAATGGTCTAAGAAATTAATCGAAAGTACTTCTGTGGATTTGAGGAGTGTTTGTAATAGTTTGTAAATCGTTAAATTTATTATTTCAATTATAATTACAATATATATATATATATATATATATATATATATATATATATATTACCATTTTACCTTCCAAATATAGAGTCAGTAATCAATATAATAGAATATTACAATCATACTAATGACATTTTTGATTATCATTGATAATAATTTATCTGCATACAAACAAAAAAAACTTTTAAACAGAAACTATGCTGCTGTATACAGCAAAGATATAACGGGAAAAAATGTTGAAAAAATTTTAAACTCATTTTATATAAATATAATATATAATGGAATTCCTATTTATTGTCACAGTTTCTAATATCAGTTTAACTATGGTAGACATGATAGAATATGATACTAAAATACTAAAATGATTCTAAGCATAACTAATAATGAATTCTCCTCACTAAAATTTGAAACTTCACGCTTATCACATTTGATTAACAGAAACATGAATTTAATAAAAGATTGATTGATTTTTATATCAAACATTGCTATTTGAAACATATTTTTTTTTATAGAAAACAAAGGTAAATAATATTAACATAATTACATACGTTTAATTGTAAGTAAGGATAATTTTAAATAAGTTGCTTAAAGGTTACATATTGTTAGTTATGTATTAAACTAATACAACGAAAGCTTTAATTCAGTTATTACTAAGTTTGTATTCAAGATCTGAAATTGTGTTGAACCGTTTGAGTGCATTTATACAAAACGGAAATACTAAATTTCGAGGAGTCGAAATTTCTCAAACTACTGATAACATATTTGATGGACCGAAGAGTGTAGCAAGAGATTAGTAGGAATTTTTTCACTGCTTGAAACAATGGAAATTTCTATAGAAGGCTTAGATGAATGATGTTAGAATCATTAAATATATTATCATGTTTACATATATATGCAGGGAAAAATAGGTGTTTTATATTTATGTGCATATATACGATAAACAACAATACATATAAATCATTAACATAATAATTAGACTTCGAAAATCGATTTCTATATATTTTTTATTAGTTTGCTAATTAACAAATTGACATTTAATATTTGTATCTTTAATATAAAATGTCAGGATAACATAAGTGATTCTTGGTTAATTGAGATTTTCAAACAAAAGACATTTAAAAGTTCACTTGTAAATGAGTAGGTAATTATTTGTTTTCATACAAATTAATCAACATCTTAATTTCTCGACAAGAAAATATAATTAAATGAAAGGAAATCTGCAGCAAGGCAAATACCATGTCAGCAATCTGTAAAAAAATTTCAGAATACTTAAATAATATTAATCAACTGTTAAAATGAAAAATCACAGTGATAATTTTTTGTAGTAAAACTATATATATATATATATTATACCGAGACAAAGTCGGTATAGGCTGACGGTAACAATATATATATATATATATATATACAAAAAAGGCTCTGTACCACAGTGTTATTACAATGTATTCTTGTTTTAAATTAGAAAGAAACATATAAATATTTCCAAGATTCAAAAGGGCTTAGGATTTTACTTTCAGATTGCTATTTTATAATCAATTCAATCAGTGACAAAAATTATTGATTGGTTAATGGGTAATTCTTAGCATATCTTTTTCTTTTCTTCTTTTTGTAGAGTTATCCAGTAGAATTTGTTTTGAAGTAAATTAAAAATTGTTTAACCTTTTACCCATACCAAAACAAATTATCACTCAGATTTTTATCACTTATCTTATCCTTACTATTATATGTATTTTCTTTAAAAGTCAAACAATTAGTTAAAACATCTGGCACAGATCTTTGTTCTGGATTAGACACACTTTTTTCGATAAAAGGTAAAATGACTAAAACTTGTAAATATTTAATATACAGATTTCAATGTTTTAATGTCCCTAGAATCTATCATTCTGTCTAGACATCAATTCTTAAAACATATAAAAGTGAAAATTAATTAATAGATTATAGGAAATAAACTGAAAAAATTTAAAATTATATATATATATAATTAGAGGGAATTTGAACAAAAAGTTTTAAACTCTTTCAAGGTGTCCATTCCATCTTAAATAAAAATGCACATGACTACATGCACGTGAAAAATATAAATGATCTCTAATGTGTATATATATATATATATGATCAATAGATGTCGTTTTACCAAAACCAACGGAAACAAGTGTAAATATTTGTTTACATAAACGACAAAAGAGTCAGAATTCACTATCTCTTTCATTTGCTCACCCTCAGATCAGCTGATTTCAAGCTAAATTTGCTATTATCAGTGAAGGATAGAGTTAGAAACTAGATCTAAACACTGATTCCAAGTGTTTATGCAAAATGTTTCTATCAATTTGCAAGCGTGAATTTTTCAGACCAATAAAGTCTTCAAACTCAGCCTAACAAGCCAGATAGCTACATGGGTCTGATCTCTGTTCAGTTTCACCACATAGTCAAAGCCTCTGCAATACATATCATTGCAAAAAGCCTTTAAAGGTACATTTATGAAAAACAAAAACAAGTTATTCACGTAACTTGCTATCACTTGTTATTTATGATCAATAGATGACATTTTACCAAAACCATCTGGCTTGTTAGGCTGAGTTTGAAAACTTTACTGGTCTGAAAAATTCACACTTGCAAACTGATAGAAACGTTTTGCATAAACACTTGAATCAGTGTTTAGATCTAGTTTCTAACTCTATCCTTCACTGATGATAGCAAATTTAGCTTGAAATCAGCTGATCTAAGGGTGAGCAAATGAAAGAGATGGTGAATTCTGACTCTTTTCTTGTTTATGTAAACAAATATTTACACTTGTTTTGGTGGTTTTGGTAAAACGCCATCTATTGATCATAAATAACAAGTGATAGCAAGTTACATGAATAACTTGTTTTTGTTTTTCATAAATGTACCTTTAAAGATTTTTTGCAATGATATATATTGCAGAGGCTTTGACTATGTGGCGAAACTTAACTGAGATCAGACCCATACAACTATCTGGCTTAGCTGAGTTTGAAGGCTTTACTGGTCTGAAAAATTCATGTTTGCAAACTGATAGAATCGTTTTGCATAAATACTTGAAGTCAGTGTTTATATCTAGTTTCTAACTTTATCCTTCACTGATGATAGCAAATTTAGCTTGAATTCAGCTGATCTGAGGGTGAGCAAATGAAAGAGATAGTGAATTCTGACTCTTTTGTCGTTTATGTAAACAAATATTTACACTTGTTTCGGTGAATGCCATCTATTGATCATAAATAACAAGTGATAGCAAGTTATGTGAATAATTTGTTTTTGTTTTTCATATTATATATAAATGCTCATTAGCATGCTCTTAATTTTACATATTGGTAAATGCAAGCTATATATAAGTCACATGACATCTGACTTTTTCTTATTACTATTATTATTTTTGCTGTTGGTGCTTTGGCTAAATTAAATGGCTAAGCCTATTAATATATGGAGTATCTGAATTAAGTTCAGGCCCATATGATTTTTTCAGTTGGAGAGCTGACTTTAAAGACATGTAGATGTCTAAAAGTTTCAGATCTTCTTCTTGACAATTAACTTATATATATATATATATATATATAAGTTAATTATATATATATATATATATATATATATATATATATATATATTTCAGGCTGAATCAACATCATCAATTGGTTTAGATCATCATCTCCCACATGCATAAATAATAAGTGTTTGGTTTGCATTCTATTATCATATTTTCAATGATGTGGATGAAAGTTGGAGAGTGGAGAAGATTGAAGCCTGTCCAGTAAAGTTTGAAGATTTGCTATCTTAATTTAATCCAAGCCCTTGATTGTATATGTGTGTAGATGATGATCTGGACCAATTGATGAGTGCTGATTCAGCATGAAATACATTTATTTGGAGATCATTTATCTTTATCACGTGTGCATGGTCATATGTATTGGTTATATAAGATGGAGTGGATGATTGAGCGGAGATTGAAAGTCTTTGTTCAAATCCCCTCTAATTACATCTAGCTTAAGTATATACACTATATTTATATTCAAATATTATATATAATGTTTAATATTTTCTAGAAACATATCTTTCAATTTCTATAGAATTTGTTAATCATCATAAGTAATTTTAAAAGTGTAATAATAGAAAAAGGTAGTTTTGTTATAGCTTTTTATCATTGTCTTAAACATTACAAAAATTGTTCTAAATAAGATTAAATTCACCAAATCACAATTAAACTCATAAGCAGGATATAAATAATTGATTATTTGAGTATTATATCAGTATAATAGTTAAATATATGAATAGTTATAATAGTCAGATTTGCTCATATATAAATATTTGAGTCGTAGGAATAAGAGGGATTCTTTTTATTCCTGCATAAATTCTATATCTTGTATTGGTCAGAGGGTATTCATTTATTATTTAACACATGCAAAGCATTTGCACAATTGGCTTGAAAGGCCAATATGAATGTAATTACAATTATATACAGACACTATAAAAATAAATGCTTATTTATAAATAGTCAGAAGATGATTTGCAAGACTAATAAAAAATCATTTAAAGATATTTAAAATGTGTGACAACTCATTTTTTATATGACTAATCATTTTTTTATTGTTAATAATTTGACAGACCAACATGTATATATGCTAACAAAATCCCTAACAAGTTTGACAATTGAGAATTCTATACATTCAGAAGAAGAATTTTTATGTAAAGTAGTGAATATATGTGTAGATTTAGTACAACCCCCAAATATTTTTTTAAAGTTAATTATAATTATATAACGTCACTTATGAATAATGGAATTAAAGTTACTAATCAGTTTTTGCAAGATATTATGAAGTAGTATGTGACGCACACGAAATTAGTACTTCTAGCATTATGTTAATATTAGATAATATTTACAAAACAAGTCAATAATTGTGATGCAAAAGTGATTTTAAAATTATTAATTTTCGGTTAAATATATGAATAATATTTTGATACTATGATTACAGAGTAAATAAGGAGTATGCATTTCATTTAAATTGATAAATAATTTTAATAAAACTATTTATTTTATAGTAAAATTTACATAACAAAGACTATTATTATGATGTTGAATTAACACACACATATATATAATAATCCAGTGCATAACGCTATAAATATTAAGCAATTAAATCATCCCACATGATTAAGAAATCCAGTACTGCCCTCTGTGAACTAATATATAAATACATTAGAGTTCCTATTTCAAAATATCATTTTGACTTGGCTATTTTGAAATACGAACTCTAATGTATATATATATTACTTCTTACTTCTAATAAATTCAACAAACCAAATGAAAAACTGTTGTGCTTTATTGAACAAAAATACTCATAATCATACTTACTGTACAAAAGTAGCTCGTAGCTGTTTACATTTTTAATGTTACTACGTTGAATATTAAATGGTTAATGTTCAATTTAACCAGTTTTTGTCAGTTACCAAAATTTACAGTTATGATTAATATCTCTCATAATTTTTATTTATTTATAATAAATGATTTATTGCTTCTTAAAACATTTTTATTTTACTATTTAGAGAGACTCAAATTCGAATGCAAAAAAAATAAATAAAAATAAACAAAAAACTGGTACATATATATATACACACAAATAGGCAATAATTAGGTTTCTCTTTTATTATTGTTTACATTTAATATTAAAATTCTTATTATAAATTATATTTATGAAACATTTTAGCGTCTTCCATTTCATAGATTATTTGAAATTATTTTTATCTCTCTAATCAAAGTGATCCATCAAACACAAATACTTAAAAATCGATTGCCAAAAAAGAAATTCAATAAAAATAAATATATTTGAAAAAAACATTTTATATATAAGCATATTATAATTGCAAAAATTCTTCAACTTAATAAGACCAACTGTTTTGAAATAATAGATGTATAAAACTCTTAAATTTAAAGCTGGAAATTTAATATATATATATATAGTATGAATAAAAGCATTATTTCCCAAGAATTTATGTAATACCCTTTTTTAATTGTTTTACCAGAACCTCAGCTTTATAGGAGATCTGTGATTATTTTACAATGCTGCTTCGCATTATTAGGTTGTATATTAATTTCAAATAATTTTAATTTAGGATTTCAAACGCATCTATAAGTTAAATTGTTTTGTTATATAATATGTTTGTGTATATAGTTATAATATGAAATAATAATATATATATATTTGACTCTTCTATTTAACATTTTATTACTTATGAAATACTATAAAATATCATAAAATATATAGGTCGACCAATGAAAAATGAAGAACAAAGAATAAAGTTGTTTGTTTTACTAAATTGAGCAATAAATAGGCAGTGGAAATAATGAATCAAATATAATATAAAATGTGTTTAAATCATTATATAGATAAATTAGCAAATAAGTTTATATTAGAATGTTTAACCATAGATTTGAAATTGGTAAACCGAACATTTAATTATTTCAATTTACAAGGAAAAAAAAAACAAAAGAAAATATTTACATTTTTAAATGTAAGTCTTTTCATATAAAACAGATAAATTCAAGCATGGAGATATTAATAATATACTGCTATTTTAAAATACGTTTTATTTTGTTGATAAATAGTAGTTGCTAAATAAAACTATTAAAATAAATTGTATGAAATAAATCTTCATATACTTTAAATAATAGATGAACAAGAAGTTGACTCAAATACTTCCCTCCTCTAATATATTTTTTCTCTTCCTTTGATTAATATTAATTAATTTACTTTTTTAAATCGTTTAAATTTCCATATTTTAAATACAATGACCATTTGACGCTAGATCTCTAATATATCCATTTTGAGGACAGAAGCATTTACATGTAATCTATCAAAACAGAGGAAACATTATTTCTCTCATCCCTTCCATATTTAATAACTTTTATTTCATAAAAAATGCATAATCAAGTGTTTATTTAGTCTAGTTATCCATTTGATAAAGCGTACTCAGAGTTTCCAAATTGGGATGTTCTAAATGAGTACTTTTTAGGATTGATTTAGGTGTCTTTCACAGTGCATGAAGAAGCATAAGGGAATACATTTTTGAATTACATATGCATAGTAATAAAATGTTATGCAATTTATTGAAATAATGGCTTAACAGTAGTTCAAAAAATATGTCATAGTCCACATAAAATTTTATCACATGGAAGTAATTTTTGAACTAAAATTATTTTCTTACATGAGTTTATACCATTAGTTGCCATGCGATATGACAGCAATTGAAAGAAATATATAATAGCCTTTATATTATTTTGTGTCATAAAAACAATTTTTGAATTAAATATACATGGTAATATAAAGTTTTGGCTCCATTTCCAGAAATTTGAAGATGTTCATAATAACCTAAACAATATTTTCAAGTGTATTTTGCAGTATAATGAATATACTATTGTCAATATTTGTAAAATAAAAATAATTCTTCAATGTGCTTTTGTTTCATATTGTGTATATTTTTGTAATATTTTTAAAAGCTATTATAATTTTCAAATGAGCCAATCTATCAAAAATTATATAAGACTGACTTTTCATTAACAAAATAATTTGGATCTCATAGTTTTATTGATAAAAAAAGAAATAATGACAACTGATAGATCAAAATCAGAAATGACATATTTAAATATTAAATAAAAATCTATATTTGACATGTTACTACTAATTGCTAAGCCATAATACTTTGATTAACTGGACATGAAATATAAAAAATATTTTGCATTGACCATATCTTCTTTTTTTAATAAATAGAAAATATATGAAATTCTTCTTATTTTAAATATGTTAAATAGTTTATTTAAAGTTCCAAACATACAAAAAAATCATCTAAAAATGATTTCATTTAAAATATTTTATTCAGTTCATATTATTTGTCTATAAAGAAACAAATAGTATTAAGTCATTCAATTCACTGTGAATATGTTAAACACATTTTAAATATATTAAAACAAGTATGGTAATATTTCATGCAATACATCTGGTTAAGAAAGAAATGATCATTTTTACTACAGAAGCAACTTTGTTGATATTAGGTATTTATTAAATAAGTATGATGATAAGCTATTATTATGCCATTTAAATGTTGTATTTATAGAAAGATCCCTTTCAATACTGAATAAAATTAAAATCTATGTGAAATGCTACTGCTTAAGGCTAATTATCAAAATTAAAATCAGTGTAAATAGAAAAGTCTTTATAATAATCACTAAGAATTTTTTTATAAAAAATTAATCAAAGATTTTGTAAAAAAAAAAGGTAATAAAATTAATTTAAAACTACTATTTTATAAATAATTAATTAGAAAAAAATGATTTGCTTCCTTTCTCTTTAGTCTCATCACACATCACTGATTTGAAACATACCAGTAGCAAGCTGTACAATAAAGATTAACTATTTTGACTATCTACTTACCTATCTACCCACCTACCTGTCTGCTAATCTGCTTGCTTTCATACTTATCTGCTTACCTACCTATCGGCCTACATATTACCTACCTACCTACCCATCTATCTACTTATCTATTATCTATCTATATACCTATCAATCTAATCTATCTATCTATCTATCTATCTATCTATCTATCTATCTATCTATCTATCTATCTATCTATCTATCTATCTATCTATCTATCTATCTATCTATCTATCTATCTATCTATCTATCTATCTATCTATCTATCTATCTATCTGTCTGTCTGTCTGTCTATCCATCTATCTATCTATCTATCTATCTATCTATCTATCTATCTATCTATCTATCTATCTATTTATCTATCTATCTATCTATCTATCTATCTATCTATCTATCTATCTATCTATCTATCTATCTATCTATCTATCTATCTATCTATCTATCTATCTATCTATCTATCTACCTACCTACCTACCTGTCTGTCTGTCTGTCTGTCTATCTATCTATCTATCTATCTATCTATCTATCTATCTATCTATCTATCTATCTATCTATCTATCTATCTATCTATCTATCTATCTATCTATCTATCTATCTATCTATCTATCTATCTATCTATCTATCTATCTATCTATCTATCTATCTATTTACCTATCTGCCTAGTTTTCTATCTATCTATCTATCTATCTATCTATCTATCTATCTATCTATCTGTATAGTTGTCTATCTATCTATCTATCTATCTATCTATCTATCTATCTATCTATCTATCTATCTATCTATCTATCTATCTATCTATCTATCTATCTATCTATCTATCTATCTATCTATCTATCTATCTATCTATCTATCTATCTATCTATCTATCTATCTATCAATCAATCAATCTATCTATCTATCTATCTATCTATCTATTTATCTATCTATCTATCTATCTATCTATCTATCTATCTATCTATCTATCTATCTATCTATCTATCTATCTATCTATCTATCTATCTATCTATCTATCTATCTATCTATCTATCTATCTATCTATCTATCTATTGATTAATCAAATAAATAGTTAAATGTTCTTGTAAATATTTTATATTTCAAGGTTTGTAATAAATATGGAGTTAATATATCACAAATCTGAAAAGATTTTAATGATTATATATATAATATCCATATCACTACTGGGAGCACTAAGGGAATAATTTGGCATTGTGGCAATATGGATATTTTGTATTTGAATTTCAACTAGAGATTGCAATTGGTATATATATATATATATATATTGTGAAAATTGTTGATAATTGAGTTTATTTCCATTTCTTGATCATTTGGTCTATAAATAGTAATACTGAAACACTTTAGAGACCTAAATCTACTTTCAGCAAGTCTTGTAAATTAAGTGTATAAGTTACCAATTAGAAACATATTTTTTTTATTTAAATCAATTACATTAAATTAAATTTGCAATTGATTCATATATCTACTTGAGAGAATGAATAAAATAATTTTAATATTTTAGCTACCATAATTTCAATCAAGTTGGCCACTAAAGAGACATTAGAATTAAATCAAACATATTGACGTTTCTTTGAGCAATTCAATTATATGAAAAATTGATGAATGCAGTTGCTATATTTGATTAGAAAGCTTTATAACATATTATCAAGTGTAATCAAGGTTTTGTGTGCGATAAATAATAGTTTCATCTAAATAAATATTTAATATAAAGAATTCAATGTTAACCCTTTATTATTAATAGAGTATTTTATTTGTTGTGAAATGTTTCATAAAAATAATTTCATATATTATGTACAACTTTTAAGATATTATTGTTTCATTGACAGATAAATGGCTATCAAAAAGTATTATTTGCTATATATGTGTGTTGTGCACGCGCCAGCATGCATATGCATAGTATATGATAGTATAAAATTTTGTACAGTAACGGATTTTTTTGCTTTATTTTAAATGAACAAAATATAATAATGTAAAATGTTAAATAATCAAATCAATAGACGCTCAGGAAATTATGTGATATTCAAACATTATAGTAGAAAGGTGAACATAACAATTTCATTCAATTGATCGCATTGATATTCCCCTCCCCCCAATTGGGAATTGATCTTTAGTTTTTGAGTTCACTGCTGCACTCAACGTCTCAAAACATTTTATATGTTAATAACAATGTAATTATTCTACATTTTTTTATAAGTTAAGTATGATGTTAAGGTGTTTTAAAATATGAGATAATGTAAGAGTTAGTTGATACGGCAGTTTTCTAACACAAACAGTAAGCTAATAGAATTTGAAAAATTTAATATTTATAATATTAAAATTCTTGGCAACTTAATTTTAAAGATCATCTTTTGTATATAGATATGTATTATCTGTAGACATTGGCAAAAAGATTTGTGCAATAGCCGATAGATAACAAAATTGATTTTATTTTTTAATAGAATGGCATCTCACCGTATTAAAAATAATTTGAAATATTTATTGTAGCATTGTAAACGGAAAACTATTATACTCCTTGGCATACGACTTGGCTTCTATTTTCTCTAAATTTAATATTGAGGAAAAGTTAAAAACTTATTGATTAGAATATTACCATAGATGAAAATTTATTATATAAAAATGGAGAGGGCTTTTGATAAAAATAATTTAATATTAAAAAAAAAATATTATTTCACTATTTGAAAAGTTAAGTTGTTTAAAAATTATATTCTACCAGCATTTTCTAATGGTACATAAATATGAACACTTATAAAGATTTGCTATCTTAATATAAACTAAGCCCTGATTATATATATGCATGGGAGATAAGAATTTGGACCAACCGATATATTTGTGATTATTATTTTTTTTTTACGTGTGTGGACAAGTATATCAGTAGTATGAGATAATGTGACTAGTTGAAGGTTGCTTGAAAGTCTGAGTTCAAATTCCCTATATTTATATGAATCCTTAATAAAAGAACAATGCAGAGACTACAATGTAAAAAATACATATAGAGATTAATGTGTGACTTGAAAAGGAAATATATACATTAAATGATCTAGAAATAGGCTATATGTTAGATGAATAAAAGCGACAAAAATGACTTTTGGAGTAATGAAAGGAGAACTTATGGAAATAAGAAACTGAATTAAATGCATATAAAATTTCCATAGTGCAATGGATTTATAATGTTTGAAAATTATTATGTTCTTCTATTTTTCTCTTCATCTGAAGATGCTGCATGCCATGATTATTATGACCTTTGATAGAACAATACTTAGATGGATATAAGAGAAACTAGATTTACAAATTGAGGCGTGACAGATAAAGTTTTGGAAAAATATAAATATTTTCATTTTTTTCGATTCAATTGTTATGATTTTATGAACAAGATAAAAATGTTAAATATTTTTGAAAAATTGTGTTGTTTTTTTTATAGCAGATTCTATGGCTAGTTACTAAATCCAATAAATATATTGATCATACATTTTTCTCATTTTGTATGTAAGATATCTTTGTTATCATTAATATTCAGTAATGAAAATAAAAATAAATAATAAATGTTATTTGATTTGAGGATCTATTCCTTTAAATATTAATATTTCTTTTTGAAGCATTGAACACTATTTTTTATTTTACTTGATATTTTTCCCTCCCATTTTAGTTATCTACTACTTTTATAAGTAAAATATTGTTTATTTTTTTCTCTCTTTTAATTTTATATTTGATTAATATGTCATAGTGAGTGTGTATAGCAATTGAACTACTGCATACTGCGGCTGAATTTTAATACTTTAACAATAATAAAAAATACTGACCTATATGCTTTTAATATCTTCCTAATATTCTTATTTACTTTCTATAAATATAATAAGAAAATAATGTTTTGATCTTTAGATCCATTCTGTAATATTAAGTTCTCAATTTATAGCCAAGTAATATATAGCATTTGATATATTATATATAGAGCTTGCAAATAAGCTCTTAACAAGCTTTGCAAGCTTGTTAAATTAGGCCATGTGGCATATGACTTGATTTGATTGTAAAGTCATTTCATATATATATATATATATATATATATATAATTAGACACCAGGAACACTTAGACAATCCCAATATTAAATAATAATCAACAATCTCAAACTGTTGTCAAGGCAACATTGGCATTTATCATTTGTGAACATTTGCAAAAAAAAATCTTCAATTCATCTTTTATCATAATTAATTCCAGTATCATGTATTTAAAAAAATACCTCTTTTTAATAAACTTTTAAAATTAATCATTTAATATATTATTAAATAATATCACTATGAAAACAGTCTCTGAATTATATTTATTTGGTATATTAAGACAGCCAATAATTTATACCTTTAATTAAATTAATAATTGTGATTGAGTTATATGAGCAAGATAAAGTTACAATGAAATTTCTAGTTTATAATATGTTCCTTTTTTCTTTTAATCTTTTATATTATTTTTAATTAATTATGATAATATAAATATGAAATCCTTTGTCATTTTATTTATATATGTTTCTGAAACTATTAAATTGAAATTGATGAAAATACTTTGATATTTTGAAACTTATGTATTTGCATATATATATAATTAAAATTACCCCAATTCAAAAATTCATTCAGACTAGCCAAAAAATCAAATCAAAAATACAACCAATGGTTTCACTCCTACAAGCAGACTTCTCAAGTATAAAAAACTACAAAACAACTCCATGTTTATATTAAACATTACCCACAATTCCATTTATTTCCCATCCACCCTTAATATTAAAAGAACTTTTAAATAAGTTAATTGCTTCAGAATAATAAATTTTCTTTGAGAGAAATGAAATAAAAAGAAAAATTAAAGAATCTTTATTATTGAAAATCTATTATTCTGAAGAAATTAACTTATTTAAAAGTTCTTTTAATATTAAAGGTGGATGGGAAGTAAATAGAATTGTAGGTAATGTTTAATATAAACATGGTGTTGTTTTGTAGTTCTTTACACTTGAGAAGTCTTCTTGTAGCAGTGAAACTATTGGTTGTGTTTTTGATTTTTTTTCTTTGCTAGTTTGGTTGAGTTTTGGATTTGGTATAATTTTAATTATTTATTTACTAATTTAGCTTTAAGCTTGTAATGTCTTACACATTACATATGTGTAATGAGGCAATTTCATCTTATCTTTATATCATAAAGCTGAGTGCATGTTCAGAGATGAACACCATAATCATAGCTATCTAATGATAAGATAATAATGACTTTGTTACATATATGTACACACATAAGCTAAATAATTATATATACAAATGAAGAAAAAATAATATTATGTATATATTAGTTGCATACATGTATTTATAAAAAATAAATAACAAGACAATGTTAAAATTTTGAAATTTTAATAAAAATT
This sequence comes from Epiperipatus broadwayi, assembly GCA_028023455.1. Classification (NCBI taxonomy): domain Eukaryota; kingdom Metazoa; phylum Onychophora; class Udeonychophora; order Euonychophora; family Peripatidae; genus Epiperipatus; species Epiperipatus broadwayi. The sequence goes on along the minus strand of JAQFVV010000008.1, from coordinate 4,295,939 downwards.
ACATATTCTTTCATATAAATATTATAATGGCAGATTCAAATAAAATTATATTATAGTTATAAATATTGAAATATTCACCAAAATAAATTGGGAAATGTTCTTTTTATGAAATCCATTGTTGAAACTGTAGGCAATTAAAACTGAATTTTTGTTTGGCTTAGTTACTTGCTACTGTAAATTTAATAATTTCCCAGTGTAAATAATTATCAGTCTTACTTTGGCTAATAAAGCTTCTTTGGTCTTTTCTTCGATGCAAATATATTATTCTAGACAAAAACACAAGAATAAAATAATACAATTTAGATACTGAGTTCAAACTCTTAATTTTAAGTTTTGAATTGCTTTGGTACAACGACATACTTAGGATAATAAGACTGCATAGCTTAATTTTGTTAAACCTTTTATTTTTCTTCTTTAACTCTAATTTTTAACTTTAACATTAAACATACAATTAATAAAATATATGAAATCCCTTATTTTTAATTTAAAAGTTATATATTGTATAAAAAATATTTTAACTAAGTTTATTCTAAATAAAAATAAATATTTCTTGACATTTCCAAATAGTCGATCAAAAGTTTTTTCAAGTTATTGTTTTCATTTAAAATTTACTCATATTCATGATACAAATGTCATAATATATATTACTATTCTTATGATTATTATAGATATTATTCACACATACTCATGACAAATATAATATTGCGATTTTACTATTTTTATAATTGTAATAGTATCTTTTTATTTCCTTATTTTTCATATTATTTCATTTAATTATAATCTATCTTCATCTAGATATCAATGCCAATTACAAAGTCACATAATATAATTAATTACCTTTCTTCATAATACCTGATTAAATTGACATATGAGGTAAAAATTTTATTAAAATAAATAAGCTTGATCAGCTGCAGAGAGAATAATAAGAATTATTGTTCAGACAATAACATTTATTTATTTCAAAATTTTCAACATAATAAGGAGGCTTTTTTGATTTTTGTATTTCAAATTATAGGAATCAATGACATTTTAAATTGCTTCATAATTAGAGAATTGGTCGTAAAAAATGGACAAATCATCTGAACCAGATGAAGTCAAGCTGTAATATATTTTAGTAAAACTCATTGATCTCAAGAGTTGTAGGTTTCATTTTACTATTTAAAAATGAAGCAATACTACATTAAATAAGAGTAATTTTTATTATCTGTCTAAAAAGCATTTCTCTAAGTAAAACCTTAATCAAAATTTACCATATAAAGTGATGCTAATTTATATTATTTTACTGTAAATTACATAAATCAAAAATAAATATCATCTGTTATATATTGTATAAGTTTTACATTTGTTAAGCATATTTAAATTATTGGTATTGAAAAGGTTTTGAAATTTAGAAACACTCCCTGCTGACACTAATGTGAAATATGTGGGAATCAATCAGATTGCTTAACTGTGGTTTTGATTTCATTGTAAGGATTTTTTGAGTGTAATAATATAGATTCTATCATAAATCTTGTTTTGTAGAAGAGATAATTTTGACATGAGTATTATGTTGAACCTTATTAAATAATGTAATAACATCATTATGGTAGGGTTCTTAACCATAAGTAATACTTTATAACATTAACATACTTGTTAATTTCTAATCATAAAAAGTCTTCTAATAATCTTGATGCTACATTGCATTATTTGATCTTCCATTTACTGTTTCATATAATATGTTATGTATTATTTTGAAGGTTTAATTTAATCTGGATTAAGAATTTGCATCACACATACATTTTTCATTGTATTATATGATATAATAATATTGTAAAGGAGGTGCGGCCAAACTGTGGCTCACAAGTCACATGTGGCTCTCTAGATGGCCTATTATTGCTCACAAACCTTCTGATAAAAATTATGATATAATTTATATTAGCATTAGAGATTTATATTTTATTTGTAAGTCATACTTACTTTATACTTTTATGGTAGCAATTTTATTATGGACTGTTTATGACAAAGTCAGACTCAATGATTTGATTATTACCATTTCCTGAAAATGTAATGCATTATTCAATCATTGGTACAGTTTTCACTTAGACTTTGTCAACTGAAGTTCTTATTCTTTGTATAATTTTAAATCATGGAAAATATTTTTTTTCTTTGACTTTCAAACATTAATTTTTGCTACTTTAATGAACATCATAGAAGATGTTCTTCTACTTTGACTTTCAAAGATTACAATAAGGTTTATAAAATCAAAACAATCACAATGGATAAATCAATGCCTTATAGAACTATTGCCTGTTTCATTAACAAATTATATACCAAGTTTTTATATTCTTGCTAATTACATAAAATCACATGAGAATAATAAATATTTTTTTTATTGATCTAGTTCTCACTTATTAGTTTTGTTCGTTTGATTTTTTGCACAATTAATAAATCATAATAATAAAAGAAATTATAAACCAAGTATTTGCTTTTCTGAAATATTTCAACAATTTAATCCCCGCTTTTGAATTTATTTAATTTTAAGATGTGACTCTTACTGACATGAAGTTTTGCCATTCCTGATATAAAGTTTTCTATTTTTTATTATTGTTACATAATATATGTGATAGGTGTTAAAATATGATTTGGATATCTCATCAAAAATATAATTGATAGATTGTTAGTTTTTTGTAAAGAGATAAAGTTTATATTTAAATTTTAATAAAATCAAACATTTTATTATGTTCAAAGAGATGTAAATTTTTTCATTACCAAATGCAAAAATATTAATAATAATAAAAGTAAAAGTTTTATTAATTAAAAAATTAAGAGACTGATCTGGAGTTGGACTGAACATATTTCTAAAGAAATGATAATAGATGAAAAATTGAAAACTTAAACTGGATTCCAAAACATTGTAAAACACCTAGAAAGGGGTCACACATGAGATTAATAAATGAATGTGTTAAGAGTTTATTAAATGGTCATAATTCATGCTAATCAATATGAGTTACTGAAAAATTAATATCAAACTTTCCTTGTATCTATAAAAAAATTGTTTCTTGATTTACAAAATAGTATTAAGAGATTTATTTTATTAGCTTCTTTCTAATTTCAGAAAATAGCCTTTTCTTTTCTAAGATCATTATGCTTAAATATCAGTTTATTCTGTTTTTCGATAATGCTGATGGTGCCTTAACTATACTTTAAATTAGAATCAACTAATTTTTTTGGGATTCTATAAAATTAAACTGGAAATAAATGAAAGTTTGCTAATCTTTCACATGCTCTAAGACAGACAATCAGATTTTTTTTAAATAGCTGCCCTAAGAATGATCAGGCTTTGACCCATGACAGAGATTTTGACAAGAAAAGGTTGATACCAACCTTTTCTCAACTTAACTTTTAAATATATAAGCCAGTCTTAAGCATCTTGGCCTGAAAGCTTGAATATATAAACATATACACTTATCATTCATTGTGTTATTAATTGAAGACATTACGGAGCGAAATCTTAGATTTACTAAACCGCAATTTTCTAGATGTTAATATAATTTATCAGCAACGTATGTAAATAATATTTGTTTAAATTGCATGTTGTTAATAAATTGGAAATAAATGAAAGTTTGCTAATCTTTCACATGTGCTAAGACAGCCAATCAGATTTTTTTTTTTTTAAATAGCTGCCCTAAGAATGACCAGGCTTCATAATATCTTAAATTAATAACACAATGAATGATAAGTGTATATGTTTATATATTCAAGCTTTCAGGCCAAAATGCTTAAGACTGGCTTATATATTTAAAAGTTAATTTGAGAAAAGGTTGGTATCAACCTTTTCTTGTCAAAATCCCTGTCGTGTGTCGAAGCCTAATCATTCTTAGGGCAGCTATTTAAAAAAAAATCTGATTGGCTATCTTAGCGCATGTGAAAGATTAGCAAACTTTCATTTATTTCCAATTTATTAACAACATGCGATTTAAACAAAAATTAAACTGTAAATTCATATTCTGTTTTTCCAAAATCTGGCTCAGTGCATTTAAGTAGTTTATATTTATTATACCTTTTCATCGGAACTCAAAGTCAACAAGTGCTTAAACATTACATAGTTTTGTGAAAAGAATTAATACTTTGAGAATTATATATATATATTAATTTTAAAAAAAATTAGAAAAAGATTTTTTAAGATTCATTAAAAACAATCTGAAAGTAGAATATAATCAGTTCATAATTCAAAATAAAATATATACAAAAAGTATACAATCCATTTCCAAAATTCAGAAAATTAATTAGATCTTTAAATAAATTTAGCAGGTCATGTTTTACATTCATTAAGGATCTAACCCTAATTCAAAAGAAAAATGGTAACATAAGAAGCAACGATAAAAGTATGATTATAATGGGAAATAAAATTTGTAGTTGATTATGAGCAAGATGTTCATTTCATTAGTAAATTTGAAACTATATAAAATTTGAAAATTATTCAAAAGTACAAAAACCTAATTAAATCATGTTATTCTGATCAATTGCTTCAAAAAAAAATATGCATAAATAATTTTGATGATTTTCATAGGATTTTTTTTACAATAAACTACCTTTATTCGTATAATAATTTGTGGTTTATAAGTTGCAAAACTTAATCTTAGAGGATATTAATTCTAATAATTTGCTAGAAATTATTCTTGGTAATAAATAGCTAATTTGGAAATAGAATATTATCTACATGTGAAGCTATCCAAAATAAAAGAGCTATTACTAAAACATTAATGTTGCAAAAGTATAATATATATATATATATATATATATATATATATATATATATATATATATATATATATATATATATATATATATATATATATTTTTTTATATTTTATATATATATATATAACCCCCCACTCAACAGCGATCCTACACATTATATGAGCAAATGCCCAGGGTTCCAATTCTATTAATGAATAGAATAAGTTAACAAATTATATTTAGCTTTCAATTAATATTGAGACTCATCTATTTATGCCTGACTTACAGCTTAGCTCAGTGGAGGGTTATAGAAAGTTAAGAATATACAGAATATAAATAAATGAAGAAAGAAATACCATCGATCATTAAAATAAAATATGTCTCAATTGTTAATCAACCAAATGATAGAAATCAATAAAGTTTCATTTATTCAAGCTAGTAAACTATAATTTTAATTTGATCTCTTCCATCATCTAAATACACTCATAGATTAACTACAATATAACTTTAACAGAAAAATATGATATTGAATAACTCCACTATCTAGCACATATTAATATAAATAGCTAAATTAATATTAATTTGGAACTATGAAATCAGATCTCAGGGAATCTTTAATACAATTTGATTAAAGAAATTCTATTACACAATAACTTATAACTATTGTAATAAAAAAGAAAAAGTAATGGAAAAAATGAATGATGTTTCACTGGACTAGGAATTAGATAATAAAGGAAATAGGGTACCTTTTAATCTCACATCATTGTCTAAATAATAACTAAGTATGCAACCTTCTTCATAAATTTACCAAATACTAAAGTATTTCTTATAATGTTTGGATCAAGAGAACAATATTATTAGATTTCAGTATGTTTATTATCAAATTTACAAAGTAGTACATTTATGTTGTAATAGATATGTAGAATGTGGAAACTAGAATACGAATGCATATAAGAACAGCTGGAGACAAAGTTTTAAATAATAAATAAAGCATTTATCTACACTTGCCATTAAAATAGATATAATTAGTTCACATTGGGACTATTTGTCCTAATTTATAAATTTACATATACATTTACTAATCTGGGTTTGATATCTTTTTTGTTACACTTTTTATCATTTATTGACTAGACATTTATAAGACACGAATTAATAAATAAAATAATGCCTTCACTTTCTAACTTTGAATAACATTAACATCTTTTTTTTTTATTAGCAGGCAACACTTGGTAATTAAATATCTTATTATGGGCACAAATATACAAGTTGGAGAAGTCACACTATCAATTATTGGAATAAAACAAATTAATAATTTTGGCTGTCAAGAGAGTAATCTTAAAAAGCTCAATCAAATAATCTCTTTAAATATCTATACTTTTCACACATTCAAAAATAAAAACAAAAATCATTCTGATGATTTGATGAACATTAATATGATAAAATCTAAAATATTTAATTCCTGATGTATAAATTTAATAGTATTATACTCTAATGTCTGCAAAATTATTTGCATTACGTGTGTGTCACATCTTATGCTATAATTAAGACAAAATCAATATATTTACATCTTGTCTGTTTATTTATGAGTTACTAAATAAGTGTCATAATATGGATTATGACATATACCAACCAACAAGTATAACACTATTTCTGCTTTAATATTCCATAAAGAATTTAATCTTATCATTTATTTAACCACCAACTGCATTACATATAGCTATGATTCTATGATAACACAAAAATAAACATTCAAGAAAAAATTAAGCACATGAGAAATAAACAAGCTTCTTGGCTAATAAATGTAAACAATGAATAATGAATCCCCACCTAACCTTGAGGTAAACTATTGGTGTGGAACTCAGTCTCACCACCAGAATAAAGGGGGAATTTACTACTCAACTTCATACAAATATCATTTTTATAATGCATACATATCCAATCTAGAAATATACTTCACTCATGGCAAATATTTAAATATATTAAAGGAGAGAGTTCTCAATCCCAATCAACATAGAACATATCATGAATAACTTTTTTTTCTCACAGCTATTTAATATGTTTCACTCTAAACATTGGAAAATAAATTTATACAAAGATAGGACACTATTTCTATCAATTTATTTAGCATATGGCTTTATACAAAAATAATAGAGAGAGAAAAACAGTCATAAAACTGAATATTTACTAATTGTATGAAATAAATGCATAAGACAGACACACATATGCATAAATAAGAGCATGAAAATAACTTCAAATTATATATACACACATATTATGGTAAAGTAAATGGTAAACTGAAAATAAAACCTGTAGTTTGTAACAAAATTTTTAAATGACAGTACTTATTGTCAATGAATTTCACCATTTCTGATAACAATATTTATCTTTCATACATTTATTACTCTCTAAGACAATTGTTCACTTAGAGACATTAAAAAATAAAAAAAATATCACTCTTTAATAAAATACACAAAAGTGTGTATATAACACACATAAGAAATTCTATTTAAATAATAATCATTTACTGGAGTATTGTGACTTGCAACATGCTATCCGAGACATTCTTGAAGTCAAGGAAATAGCATAAATTAAACAAGCAAATAAATAATAAATAATAAACCTATTATCTATCTATGGTATATCAATAGCAACAAGAAAAAAAATCACTCTTCTTTTAACTTAAAAAAAATTCAGTTGCAAAGGTTTTTTTTTTCAACATAAAGTTTCCTGGATGACATGAAGACAAAGATGATGATTTCAGAAAAGTACATGTAAGTAAACATGGAGACAAATTTGTATAGAATAAACATTCACAATTTAGATTTAATTTAGCAATAGATAATTGAGCTCACTAATACGATGTGCAGGTAATACATTTCTTTATAATGATGGAGATATGGATAGATGGTTTCAGCTACATATTTATTTAATATTTATCATTTAATTAATTCTGGAAATTTTTTAATTTTAACAGTAACTTTAGTAAGTTTCCAATAAGAACATATTAGCTTGCCATAAACTTTATAAATTAGCACAAATATAATTATTTTGGTACATTGTTAATTAATTATTCATGGCAAATCTACAATTCCTTAAGTAATAATATTTTTTATAATAAGTCCACATACCAAGGAGAACAAGAAATATATAATATTAATGTCCTTCTACTTGATTTAAACATGTACACATTAAATAAATGCTAGTAAGTAGTTAATTATTTGTAAGCCAAGCATTTACTTCTTTAATAAATTAAATTATAAGCATGAATAATAAGCATAATTATTATCATGTAGTAGTTCAAATATATAGTGCAATAAATTATACTCACATTCATCCATTTTAACTTAACTTTTACATAATTAGAAGACAATTGAAACTTAGAGTCTATGGTAGGTTTTGTTAAACAGTCCTGCATAAATTTCCTTAAAAGATTATAAAGTTCACACAATTTTCTTAAGATTATAAAATTCATGCAATTTCATTTTTTCTTAATAATAATAGAATATATAGACAAACAAAGTAGATTTAACTTATAAGCATATAAATACATTTTAAATGATAGTGTTAATTTAAAGTTTAACTGAGTGGAAAGTGAAGAAAACATACCTTATGAATAAATTAACCTGACAACCTTCCTTAAAACTGTTTGGTAGCTAGAATTTCCATACTGAATTTTATAAATAATAATGTTTAAAAACTTACACTTTCGAGTTTAACCAACTTGATTTCTGGAAAAGATTTAAAAAATTGTACATAGAAAAAGTGGAAGAAGCAGAATGAATAAAATAATGGATGAATGAATGAATTCTATGGCTGACTATCATTTAAATACATCTCCTTTTTATCAATCAAGAGGTCACCTTATCCTCCAAAGGTTAGCTTCACCCTTTGTACTCAGTTAATTAAGTAACAAATATTCAAAAAATCTTTTCTTGAGGAAAAAAAAATCATTTTGATTTTCTAAATCAAATCAAACCAAATAAAACAAAGAAAAATATTTTTTACACTATTAAAATAAATGAATATGAATTAGCTAGTAAATAAAATAGTTGATAACCCAATTTAATTTGTCAATTAATTCATTAATCCAGATATCCATTAATCACTCAAAATATATTTGCACCTGCTACCAGAGATATTTGCTGTAATTTTAAATGTTTTATTGTAAAATGTAAAATTCTATACTGTAATTAAATTTGAAAATAAAATTGGAAGACATCCACACACATGTGCTGCTATATGATTACTAAATTATCCTGACTAAAATATAACTGATATGGCTATGGGTTAAACATGTTTTACTGATTATATTACTTATACATGTATGGGTGTGCCAATGAAAAACAGATCAGAAAACCATCTAAACAAATACCAACCACTGTTCTACAAATAAATAAAACAAATTTACATCAACTTAATTTGCATATCAACAATTCCTGTAATAATCCACCCCCCTTTCTTGCATTAAATACTTCAGCAAATATAATAATCAATATTATCCAATATAGATTCACCAACCAATTTCTTTAAAAAACTTGTTCTTTATTTAAGTATATAAAAATTTACATTCAATAAGCAATATTTCGACTATTTCTATCCTTATAGTCTTTTTCAAGCCACAAAGAAAAAATACAAACAATATTATCAATAAATAATAAATAAATAAATAAATAAATACAGAAATAAAATGAAAATAAAAAATTAAAATTATAAATATAAACAAAATAGAATAAAAAAATAAAATAGAATAAAAAATAAAAAATAAAAAATAAAATAAAAAAATATATAAAAAAATAAAATATTACCTTCCCCAAAAAATAAAAAATAAAAAAATCCAACAAAAATAAATCTCTCTCAAAAAAAATAAAAACCCTTTTTATTTATAACTAACAATTAAATTATTTAAATGGATAAAATTCCTCAAACTAGTCATTAATTGTTATCTTAATCTATCAGTTTTCTATTCATATATGGTTTAAATTCCTTAATGTAGAAATTTTCTTTTAAAAACCTTTCTTTATAATTATTTACAGTTTCCAAAAGTTCAATTTTGTAGTCAGTATGACCAAATTCACACCTATGAAAATAAATTGCAGATTTTTTATCAGATAAATGTTGTTTTAACCTTGTTTCTAATTTATTCTTAGTATTTCCAATATAAGAAATACTTTTACCCTCCTTCCAACAATCTAAACATTTAATAATATATACTCCTTTCATTGCCTCAAGCATGTTAAACTTATCATAATAATTAATCATCTTTTTTAAATCTTTATTTTTCTTATATACAGGAAACAATTTAATATTAAATTTTTTATTTATTTTTTTACAAATATTTTTAATTCTAATAAAAATATTTTGTGACACTTTAAAACCTATGTATACCTTATCTAATTTTTTATCCTTATTTTTAATTTTATTTTCTCCTTCAATTTTCCTTTTAATTAAATTTAAATTATATCTCGAAAAAAAATTTTTCAATAATTTTATTAGGATATTCATTCAAATAACATTCCTTTTTTATTAAAACTAGTTCCTTGTTCAATAATAACTCATTAGAACATATTAACATTACTCTCCTAATTCTATTTTTTATAGTATTAATGTTACAATGCTTATCAATATCTGAATACCAATTTACAATTAGACCATGAAATGTTTTTTTTCTAAAAACCGAAGTATTAATATTAATTCTATTATTCCTTATAATCTTTTCAATTTTTACATCCATGTATTCAATTTTATTATCCAATTCTTCTTCCATAGTAAATTTTATATTTTCCTCAATATTATTAATGTATTTTAAAAAACTTTTAGCTTTTCTTTTGTTTCCTTTAAAAACCATGAAATAGTCATCTACATATCTAACAAAAAAACACGGACTAAAATTTAAATCTAAAAATTTTTTTTCAAAATTATTCATGTATACATCCGCCAAAAAACCACTTAAACTACTTCCCATACTTAATCCATTTATTTGCTCATAAAACTTATCTTGAAATTTAAAAATCAAATTTTTACAACAAATCGATAAAATTTCATATACCAAATAAGTATCAATTTTTAATTTTTTATTTTTATCATTAATGTATAATTCCAAAACATTATTTATAGCTATATCTGGATCAATATTATTAAACATATTAATAATATCTAATTTAATAAAATAAATATTTTTAAACTTAACAAATTTTAAAAATTCATTTAATTTTTCTATAAAATCCATTGAATTACATACCTTATTCTTTTTATTTTCTTTATTATATTCTTTATTATACTTTTTAAAAATATTATTAAATATCCATTTTGAAATATTTTCATAACAAGTATCCCTACAACTAATAATCGGTCTTAAAGGTATCCCGTCTTTATGTACCTTCGGTATTCCTGTAATTGTTGCACATCTAATGTCCATCCTTTTAAGCATAAACATTTCTATTTTTTTAATATATCCTTTATTTTCCATTTCAGTAATAATCTTATTAATCTTTATATTTATCTGCATACTTTTATCTTTTTTTATTATCTTAAAATAACTTTCTTTTAATAAATAATTCATTTTATTATTATATTCAGTTTTCTCTATTACTACCATACTAGTAGATTTATCTCCTTTTAAAAAAACCAAATCTTTATATTTCAATCTAATATTATTAATTATTTTTAATTCCCTTTTATTAACAAATTTATATATATTATTATTTATCATGTCATATTCCAATTTTTTAAATTCATATTTAATTTCATTAAAAAAAGGTCTTTATTAATTCCTATATCTATTCCATCATTATTAAATTTATCAATAATTATATCTTTTTTCGCTTTAATATCAATAATTTGTTGACTAATATTAACTTGTCTATTTGGAACATATTTAAGTCCTTTATTTAGAATATTAATTTCATCTTTATTAAAAACAGTATTTGTTAAATTTATTATAAAATTCTCTTTTAAATTATTACTACTTGAACAACTTTTTATTTTATTTGAAATATTATCTATATTTTCCCTAAAATTGTTATTTACCAACAAATTAAGTTTTTTATTATGTCTTTCAATTACTTTTTTCCTAAAAATTTTTATTTTTTTATAAAAAATATGATATAGTAAAAATTCCTCTCTAAATGTAATTAATTTAGTCAAACCAATATATAATACCTTAATCCTCTTTAAGTAACATTCATTCTTAATATATAATATTTTTATAATTTACATAATATTTTCATTTCCCATTTAAAAATTATTTTATCATTAAAAAATCTTTTAATATTATACAATTTAATAAAACCAGGAATCACTCCATATTTTTTTACATTTCTTTAAAAATCTAATATCTAAATTAATTTTTACAATTTTTAATTTCAAATTAATCCATTCATTAATACATTTAATACAAATTTTAAACATTCCATAAACCTTAATAATTTTCCTTAAATATCTAATAAAATGTCCCAAACTGCATTCTTTAAAACCATAGTAACCATAATGTTTCTTAATCTTGAAAATACCAATATCCATTTCCATATTAATATTCTTCATACAGTAACAGAATTTTAAAAATATTCCAATATTCTAATATTCCAATAATAATCCAAGTTTAGATATAATAGTAAATTTAAAACCCGAAAAAATGTTTCTTCTTTTCTTTAAAAAATATAGTCCATAAAAACCAATATTATCCAATATAGATTCACCAACCAATTTCTTTAAAAAACTTGTTCTTTATTTAAATATATAAAAATTTACATTCAATAAGCAACGTTTCGACTATTTCTATCCTTATAGTCTTTTTCAAGCCACTAAGAAAAAATACAAACAATATTATCAATAAATAATAAATAATAAATAAATAAATAAATAAATACACAAATAAAACGAAAATAAAAAATTAAAATTACAAATATAAACGAAATAGAATAAAAAATAAAATAGAATAAAAAATAAAAAATAAAAAATAAAATAAAAATATATATAAAAATATAAAATATTACCTTCCCCAAAAAATTCAAAAAATCCAACAAAAAAAATCTCTCAAAAAAAACCCTTTTTATTTATAACTAACAATTAAATTATTTAAATGGATAAAATTCTTCAAACTAGTCATTAATTGTTATCTTAAAACTATAAAAAATAGAATTAGGAGAGCAATGTTAATATGTTCTAATGGGTTATTATTGAACAAGGAACTAGTTTTAATAAAAAAGGAATGTTCTTTGAATGAATATCCTAATAAAATTATTGAAAAATTGTTTTCGAGATATAATTTAAATTTAATTAAAAGGAAAATTGAAGAAGAAAATAAAATTAAAAATAAGGATAAAAAATTAGATAAGGCATACATAGATTTTAAAGTATCACAAAATATTTTTATTAGAATTAAAAATATTTGTAAAAAAATAAATAAAAAATTTAATATTAAATTGTTTCCTGTATATAAGAAAAAGAAAAATTTAAAAAAGATGATTAATTATTATGATAAGTTTCCTTAAATATCTAATAAAATGTCCCAAACTGCATTATTTAAAACCATAGTAACCATAATGTTTCTTAATCTTGAAAATACCAATATCCATTTCCATATTAATATTCTTCATACAGTAACAGAATTTTATAAATATTCCAATATTCTAATATTCCAATAATAATCCAAGTTTAGATATAATAGTAAATTTAAAACCCGAAAAAATGTTTCTTCTTTTCTTTAAAAAATATAGTCCATAAAAACCAATATTATCCAATATAGATTCACCAATCAATTTCTTTAAAAAACTTGTTCTTTATTTAACTATATAAAAATTTACATTCAATAAGCAACGTTTCGACTATTTCTATCCTTATAGTCTTTTTCAAGCCAGTAAGAAAAAATACAAACAATATTATCAATAAATAATAAATAAATAAATACACAAATAAAACGAAAATAAAAAATTAAAATTACAAATATAAACAAAATAGAATAAAAAATAAAATAGAATAAAAAATAAAAAATAAAATAAAAATATATATAAAAATATAAAATATTACCTTCCCCAAAAAATAAAAAATAAAAAAATCCAACAACAAAAAAAAATCTCTCAAAAAAATAAATAAAATAAAAACCCTTTTTATTTATAACTAACAATTAAATTATTTAAATGGATAAAATTCCTCAAACTAGTCATTAATTGTTATCTTAATACTATAAAAAATAGAATTAGGAGAGCAATGTTAATATGTTCTAATGAGTTATTATTGAACAAGGAACTAGTTTTAATAAAAAAGGAATATTATTTGAATGAATATCCTAATGAAATTATTGAAAAAATTTTTTCAAGATATAATTTAAATTTAATTAAAAGGAAAAATGAAGGAGAAAATAAAATTAAAAATAAGGATAAAAAATTAGATAAGGTATACATAGGTTTTAAAGTATCACAAAATATTTTTATTAGAATTAAAAATATTTGTAAAAAAATAAATAAAAAATTTAATATTAAATTGTTTCCTGTATATAAGAAAAAGAAAGATTTAAAAAAGATGATTAATTATTATGATAAGTTTAACATGCTTGAGGCAATGAAAGGAGTATATATTATTAAATGTTTAGATTGTTGGAAGGAGGGTAAAAGTATTTCTTATATTGGAAATACTAAGAATAAATTAGAAACAAGGTTAAAACAACATTTATCTGATAAAAAATCTGCAATTTATTTTCATAGGTGTAAATTTGGTCATACTGACTACAAAATTGAACTTTTGGAAACTGTAAATAATTATAAAGAAAGGTTTTTAAAAGAAAATTTCTACATTAAGGAATTTAAACCATATATGAATAGAAAACTGATAGATTAAGATAACAATTAATGACTAGTTTGAGAAATTTTATCCATTTAAATAATTTAATTGTTAGTTATAAATAAAAAGGGTTTTTATTTTTTTTTGAGAGAGATTTTTTTTGTTGGATTTTTTTATTTTTTATTTTTTGGGGAAGGTAATATTTTATAGTTTTATATATATTTTTATTTTATTTTTTATTTTTTATTTTATTCTATTTTATTTTTTATTCTATTTTGTTTATATTTGTAATTTTAATTTTTTATTTTCGTTTTATTTGTGTATTTATTTATTATTTATTGATAATATTGTTTGTATTTTTTCTTAGTGGCTTGAAAAAGACTATAAGGATATAAATAGTCGAAACGTTGCTTATTGAATGTAAATTTTTATATAGTTAAATAAAGAACAAGTTTTTTAAAGAAATTGGTTGGTGAATCTATATTGGATAATATTGGTTTTTATGGACTATATTTTTTAAAGAAAAGAAGAAACATTTTTTTGGGTTTTAAATTTGCTATTATATCTAAACTTGGATTATTATTGGGATATTAGAATATTGGAATATTTTTAAAATTCTGTTACTGTATGAAGAATTATAATATGGAAATGGATATTGGTATTTTCAAGATTATGAAACATTATGGTTAATATGGTTTATTTAAGGAAAAATATTAAGGTTTATGGAATGTTTAAAATTTGTATTAAATGTATTAATGAATGGATTAATTTGAAATTAAAAATTGTAAAAATTAATTTAGATATTAGATTTTTAAAGAAATGTAAAAAATATGGAGTGATTCCTGGTTTTATTAAATTGTATAATATTAAAAGATTTTTTAATGATAAAATAATTTTTAAATGGGAAATGAAAATATTATGTAAATTTATAAAAATATTATATATTAAGAAAGAATGTTATTTAAAGAGGATTAAGGTATTATATATTGGTTTGACTAAATTAATTACATTTAGAGAGGAATTTTTACTATATCAGATTTTTTATAAAAAAATGGAAATTTTTAGGAAAAAAGTAATTGAAAGACATAATAAAAAACTTAATTTGTTGTTAAATAAAAAATTTAGGGAAAATATAGATAATATTTCAAATAAAATAAAAAGTTGTTCAAATAGTAATAATTTAAAAGAGAATTTTATAATAAATTTAACAAATACTGTTTTTAATAAAGATGAAATTAATATTCTAAATAAAGGACTTAAATATGTTCCAAATAGACAAGTTAATATTAGTAAACAAATTATTGATATTAAAGCGAAAAAAGATATAATTATTGATAAATTTAATAATGATGGAATAGATATAGGAATTAATAAAGACCTTTTGTTTAATGAAATTAAATATGAATTTAAAAAATTGGAATATGACATGATAAATAATAATATATATAAATTTGTTAATAAAAGGGAATTAAAAATAATTAATAATATTAGATTGAAATATAAAGATTTGGTTTTTTTAAAAGGAGATAAATCTACTAGTATGGTAGTAATAGAGAAAACTGAATATAATAAAATGAATTATTTATTAAAAGAAAGTTATTTTAAGATAATAAAAAAAGATAAAAGTATGCAGATAAATATAAAGATTAATATATTATTACTGAAATGGAAAATAAAGGATATATTAAAAAAATAGAAATGTTTATGCTTAAAAGGATGGACATTAGATATGCAACAATTACAGGAATACCAAAGGTACATAAAGACCGGATACCTTTAAGACCGATTATTAGTTGTAGGGATACTTGTTATGAAAATATTTTAAAATGGATATTTAATAATATTTTTAAAAAGTATAATAAAGAATATAATAAAGAAAATAAAAAGAATAAGGTATGTAATTCAATGGATTTTATAGAAAAATTAAATGAATTTTTAAAATTTGTTAAGTTTAAAAATATTTATTTTATTAAATTAGATATTATTAATATGTATAATAATATTGATCCAGATATAGCTATAAATAATGTTTTGGAATTATACATTAATGATAAAAATAAAAAATTAAAAATTGATACTTATTTGGTATATAAAATTTTATCGATTTGTTGTAAAAATTTGATTTTTAAATTTCAAGATAAGTTTTATGAGCAAATAAATGGATTAAGTATGGGAAGTAGTTTAAATGGTTTTTTGGCGGATGTATACATGAATAATTTTGAAAAAAAATTTTTAGATTTAAATTTTAGTCCGTGTTTTTTTGTTAGATATGTAGATGACTATTTCATGGTTTTTAAAGGAAACAAAAGAAAAGCTAAAAGTTTTTTTTTTTAAAATACATTAATAATATTGAGGAAAATATAAAATTTACTATGGAAGAAGAATTGGATAATAAAATTGAATACATGGATGTAAAAATTGAAAAGATTATAAGGAATAATAGAATTAATATTAATACTTCGGTTTTTAGAAAAAAAAAAACATTTCATGGTCTAATTGTAAATTGGTATTCAGATATTGATAAGCATTGTAAAATTAATACTATAAAAATAGAATTAGGAGAGCAATGTTAATATGTTCTATTGAGTTATTATTGAACAAGGAACTAGTTTTAATAAAAAAGGAATGTTATTTGAATGAATATCCTAATAAAATTATTGAAAAATTTTTTTCGAGATATAATTTAAATTTAATTAAAAGGAAAATTGAAGGAGAAAATAAAATTAAAAATAAGGACAAAAAATTAGATAAGGTATACATAGGTTTTAAAGTATCACAAAATATTTTTATTAGAATTAAAAATATTTGTAAAAAAATAAATAAAAAATTTAATATTAAATTGTTTCCTGTATATAAGAAAAAGAAAGATTTAAAAAAGATGATTAATTATTATGATAAGTTTAACATGCTTGAGGCAATGAAAGGAGTATATATTATTAAATGTTTAGATTGTTGGAAGGAGGGTAAAAGTATTTCTTATATTGGAAATACTAAGAATAAATTAGAAACAAGGTTAAAACAACATTTATCTGATAAAAAGTCTGCAATTTATTTTCATAGGTGTAAATTTGGTCATACTGACTACAAAATTGAACTCTTGGAAACTGTAAATAATTATAAAGAAAGGTTTTTAAAAGAAAATTTCTACATTAAGGAATTTAAACCATATATGAATAGAAAACTGATAGATTAAGATAACAATTAATGACTAGTTTGAGGAATTTTATCCATTTAAATAATTTAATTGTTAGTTATAAATAAAAAGGTTTTTATTATTATTTTTTTTTTTGAGAGATTTTTTTTGTTGGATTTTTTATTTTTTATTTTTTGGGGAAGGTAATATTTTATATTTTTATATATATTTTTATTTTATTTTTTATTTTTTATTTTTTATTCTATTTTATTTTTTATTCTATTTTGTTTATATTTGTAATTTTAATTTTTTATTTTCGTTTTATTTGTGTATTTATTTATTTATTATTTATTGATAATATTGTTTGTATTTTTTCTTAGTGGCTTGAAAAAGACTATAAGGATAGAAATAGTCAAAACGTTGCTTATTGAATGTAAATTTTTATATAGTTAAATAAAGAACAAGTTTTTTAAAGAAATTGGTTGGTGAATCTATATTGGATAATATTGGTTTTTATGGACTATATTTTTTAAAGAAAAGAAGAAACATTTTTTCGGGTTTTAAATATAATAATACTAAATGCTTATAACAATTTCCAACTAACATCCACAAACAACTCTCGCATAAGATTTTAAACCATTAACACAAATTTTTAAAATTTTAGTGCTATTTCACTTTTTTTTTTAGTTAAATGCAGTTATTCACCACTGACACAATATAATCTAATTAATGTTTGTTTCGTGTGCCCATTCAGAAGGTCACAATATATATATATATATATATATATATTATATATATATATATATATATATATATATATATATATATATATATATTGTAATGGAAACGTATATGTAGCAGCCCCATGATTGGACTAGCCAAATGTAATGGAACCTATAATTCAGAGCCTCACTTGGATGCTCCAAATGTAATGGAACTTAAGGTAGCCCATGTTTGGGCAAGTTAAATATAATGGATCGTACTTGCTATATTCCATTTAAATTGAAGAAAGACAAAATTATCCCGGTTATATAAATAATGCAATGGAAACTATATGGTAGCTCATAATTAAGCAAGTTAAATATAATGGAATGTATATGAGTTATTCCATTTATATTAAAGAATGAAGAAAAACAAACTTGTTCCAATTATATTTTAATAAATTGTTTAAATTGCCCTCCCAGCTAGCTTTATATAAAACAAATCTAAAATCATACTAATCAATGAGATCTTTCATTATAATTTATCTTTTAGGTTGATGTGACTAACTAATCAAATATATATATCAAAAATAAAGGGACTTTTATTAAATTCAAATATACACATCTACTATAAAAATTTATGTACCTCTAAATATGTGTATGAAAAATAATATATGTAAGTGACCTACGAACCAAGTAACAAATGAAATAAGAAATTATCTTTTATTAAGTCGTAAATTCAATTAATTTACTAATAATTTTGGCATTAAGAAAATAAGAATAATATAGTATCGATCTTTAAATAATTACAAAGGCATTATTTATAAAAATAAATAGCACATCTTTTATTTTATGTTATCGTTTGACTTTAAATAATATTAATGTTTCAATATTAATATAAACAATAAATATATAAAGACATATTTCTGCCTAATAGTTATAATATAAAGATACTAATTAATATATAGTACCTCAACTTATAAATTATATTTTCAGATTTTAAAATTATTTAAATATTTATCTTAAACATCATCTGTTATACGTTTAATGTTATAATAGAACAAGACGCTTAAATTGATCATTCACAAACGTTACATTTTACAATGAAAAATAAAATAAACAAAAAAAAAAAAATATATCAATCTCAAAAATATATATCCACACATCATTCATATAAATATATAATTATTAAATACCTTTTTTAAAAGTTCACTTAGTTGATTGTCCTTTTTAAGAATTAATTTAGTCCATGAGTTTTTTCATCTGTATATTTTATTATTTTATTTTTAGAATGCATTCTATTAAAAGAACGACGAAACGATTTCATTAAAGAAGATTATTAATTCTTGAATATATGCATATTTTATTAAAATGTTAAATCCAGTACCTCAATTACAATTATTTCCGGATCAGAATTAAATTGACGATAATACATTTAAGATAGCTATACCAGCTTTTAATTCCAGACGCGATGAAATTTATACGTTGAAATTTTTAGTTGTTCCATTGAAAAATTGCTTTAGAATATATGAAAGCGATGATGATGATGCAGCCCTAGCTGCGATATATCCTTATTACCCCGTCATAATTTATATGTTTATTACAAAATATATACGTTACTTCAGTATTTAAAAAAAATGGTAAACTTTAAAGAAATAAAATGTAATAAAATTCTATCCTTCAGTTGTTTGTTCTATATCCCATTTTTAATAAGCAATAATCCTAATAATGGCTTCCTTATTATTGTCGCGTGGTTTTATGCCAGCAGATGCTATTTTAAAACTCATGTTATATGTATGTTCTCTTTTACAACAATTAACATCAAAATAAAAATAAAATATTAAGTATACATATAAAAAGTATCAAATCGAAAATTTAACATCTTTTAAAATATACATAAATAATTATTTATTACATTTAGTAATCATTGCAAATAAAATACTTTTTTTTTTAATCAACAATTTATATGTCCTTATTTATTTCAATAATTAAATATTTATAATGATGTACTATCGATATATATAAATAAAATAATAACTTCAAATAATAACTATATTTAATAAACATAAAAGAAAAATTTAAATATTTCATATATAAACTTCAACTTAAAGAGATTTTTTTTTAATAACAAATAACAAATTTTTAAAATATAAATATCGACCTATTGATATTTACAATTCCCTCAAATCCACCGAAAAAAAAAAAATGTCTTTGCAAATAACTAATTAATTATGAAATATCGAAAAACTTCTCAAATTTGTAATCTTTCTAAGGACTAACATGGTTTAAAGAATATTATTTTTCTTATTAATAACCACATTCATTTATTTATATCTATCTCTCAGATCATCTAGATATTTGTCCAAATTTTCTTAAAAAAAAATAATAATAATCAAAAGTGCCTTTTCAATTCTTCCTGTAAAGAATTTCCAGTATGTTAAACTTTGTGAAAAAGTTTGCCCTAATTTACAAGATTTTCATATAGCATTTTGGTATAACTCAATTGCTTTTGAATAATTTTGAGATAAGTATCTAAAGATTTTGCTATGAACTCCTTAGATTCTACATCTATATCCTTTACATAAATAGTAACTTGATCATAAGCACTAACATAACTCTTAACTTTATCAATAATAGTTGCTATTTTATCAGATAATCTTACTTTTCCTTTGACTATCTTGATAAACATCATCGACTTGAGTAAGTCTTTATTTTACTTATTCTAGGTTCAATTAAAAACAATTCTCTGGATAATTTTGAATGGTATTCATTCAAATTTTCTAAATAATCCTTTAAAAATCGCAAATCAGTGTGATATAATTTCAACATTAAAGAACTCTTGAAAATCATTTTGTTTTACAACAATAACATTATTATATTAATTATTTTCAGTTTAACTTTAGGTTTACCAATATCTTTCATAAAATCTATACTTCTTTTAAGATAATTTATTTTAAACTTATCTCTACTTAACTCTTTGAATTTTACTTTAATTTTCTTCATATTTTTACTGGTATAAATTATCTCAAGAAAATCTATTTTAATTTTCTCTTTACTTCTGAATTTAAGTTTTATTTTGACTTTGCCTAAATCTCCATTTGGATCAATTTCTACTTCCATAAAATTTACATTACATATTATATTGTTAATTCTTGTAAAGAATATTTCTTTGTAAATATTAATTTTTGTATAAACGTTTCCACAATTAATGGTACATTTTTGAACTAGATTTTGCATTTTATCTTTAAATTTATTACTGGTATTATCCGTAATCTTTAGTAATTTTTCACCTAAAGAATTTAATTTTATTTCTACAGATTCATCAATTCTTTTATCCTCACTATAGTATTCATCAAAATTTTCATCAACTAATTCAAGATTTTTACTACAGATTTTGTCAGACACATTTAATTCTTTCAGTTCTTCATCAACTTTTGTGTCTATACTCGTAACACTATCATCTACCAGAGTTTTTGATGCAACTTTTAATTCTTTAGAAAGATCATCAGCATTGGTTTTCAACCCAGCTTTAAATTCATCAGAGTTGCTTGTTAATGCGTTCATCAGTTTCTCATGATTGGTTTTTATCTCAGCTCTAAGATCATCTTTTAATTCATTAGAGTTGGTTTTTATCTCAGCTTTAAGATCTTTTGATTCATTAGAGTTGGTTTTTATCATAGCCTCTAGTTTATCATATTTAGACTCTAGTCTCTCAGAATTTGTTTTCATCTCAGCTTTAAGTTCATCATATTTGGTATTTAATTCAGCTTTAAATTTTTCCAAAAAATCTTTTAAGTCAAAATCACCATTAACTGGCATTTTATTACTATTGTTATCCATTATTATTAATAATACAATATTATATACTCATAAAATAAAATCTAAGATATATATATATATATTTATTTCTATATAGTAACTATCACAGATCAAGGGCTCACCATCTCCAATCATTATTCCAACAAGCAATTTTTCAACTAAAAATACAAGCCTTTTTAATCTTATAATATATAATAGCTATCTGACAATCTAAATTTTACTTATTTGAACTCATGAACTTCTTGGCTAAAAAAAAAATAATCTTATCTATCACCATAACATCAACAAATTTCTCTAAAATATATATATGCAGAGAGTAACAACTGATATCACTAAATAACATTTATTTATATTTAATGATAATAAATATTCTACACTTATACTATATTAAAATGTGGATACTTCATATCAAATTCAATATAACCTTGAAATATTTAAACTACAACTAAATGTTCACATGCCTTAAAATAACTAATTTGATAATATAGTGAGACAAC
The DNA here is from genome assembly GCA_028023455.1 of Epiperipatus broadwayi. Classification (NCBI taxonomy): domain Eukaryota; kingdom Metazoa; phylum Onychophora; class Udeonychophora; order Euonychophora; family Peripatidae; genus Epiperipatus; species Epiperipatus broadwayi. The sequence goes on along the minus strand of JAQFVV010000008.1, from coordinate 4,273,296 downwards.
TTTCTCATTCAAAATAATGGTAGTTAAATATAAAATACTTAAATCGATACCTATAAATTTTCTGGACTTTAATACTTAATACCATTTTATACACATAAAAAAAAAATATCCACTTCACTTATTATTAACTTTTGTGCTCGAAATATTTTACTAAAATTGTACTAATGCAGTTTACTACTAACAAATATTCACTAATTGAATTTCATGTTTAAAAGTCACTTACAAAAAAAAAAAAAAATATTAATATACTTGTTTTCAAACCCTAATTGATAATCAATGTAATAGATTATTTGTTACAAACAATAATCAATTAATCAAACTCTTAAGTTTGGTGTTATATATTTAAGTTATATACTTATCTATTCCTCCAAAGATCCGACAGATATTGACAACCAAAAGATTGATTAGCACTTCACAACTTTGATGTAGATAAAAGAATTCAATCATTACTCCCAAAGCATACAATGTTTCATGAACACTTAGATGACTATCACATTTCATTCTATCCTATCTACTACAACCCATAATAATTTTTCTTAGAACACCATTACACTACCCTGCTTATATTTAAGTCTTAGGGGCTATTATTTATAAATATTTCCTTGCTCATCTTTGGGAGACTTAGAGGCAAATATTATACTTATATTAAAATAATTATATCTTACTCTCTCTGGAGTTTTAAAGATAAAATCATGGCAGGACTACTGTTAACTGCTTCATGATAAATAATAATAAACATCAAGATTTGGGTTGGAGCAATGAATGAGACTAATCAATCACAAGTGACATGAATGCATCACATCCTCAAGATAATAACCAAAATTCCCCACTCAACATCAATACCTGCAACAGAACCAACCAAACTCCAACAATCAAATATCCCATCCAACCTTCAAAATTATAGATTTTCTACAACTCAAACTTTCCAAATATGTACAAAATTATTATACTATAATTCAACACCATCAATATACTTTTTAAATTGAAATTAAACTGCTTCATGACTATATTTATCTTTCATCACTAAAAAAAAAAAATACAATAATATTAACCATCACCATCTAAACATAAGGCTAAAATATTTCCATTTATATAAAAAAAATTAAACACACAAAAATGCTTCTCTTTCTTTAAACCATACATCTCATATTAATATATATACTAGACATCTTAATCTCAAGTATGTGGGGTATTTCAAGCCCTAATTAGCTTATTTCTAGCCCTAGTTGTTGCGCCAAATGTAATGGAAACGTATATGTAGCAGCCCCATGATTGGACTAGCCAAATGTAATGGAACCTATAATTCATAGCCTCACTTGGATGCTCCAAATGTAATGGAACTTAAGGTAGCCCATGTTTGGGCAAGTTAAATATAATGGATCGTACTTGCTACATTCCATTTAAATTGAAGAAAGACAAAATTATCCCGGTTATATAAATAATGCAATGGAAACTATATGGTAGCTCATAATTAAGCAAGTTAAATATAATGGAATGTATATGAGTTATTCCATTTATATTAAAGAATGAAGAAAAACAAACTTGTTCCAATTATATTTTAATAAATTGTTTAAATTGCCCTCCCAGCTAGCTTTATATAAAACAAATCTAAAATCATACTAATCAATGAGATCTTTCATTATAATTTATCTTTTAGGTTGATGTGACTAACTAATCAAATATATATATCAAAAATAAAGGGACTTTTATTAAATTCAAATATACACATCTACTATAAAAATTTATGTACCTCTAAATATGTGTATGAAAAATAATATATGTAAGTGACCTACAAACCAAGTAATAAATGAAATAAGAAATTATCTTTTATTAAGTCGTAAATTCAATTAATTTACTAATAATTTTGGCATTAAGAAAATAAGAATAATATAGTATCGATCTTTAAATAATTACAAAGGCATTATTTATAAAAATAAATAGCACATCTTTTATTTTATGTTATCGTTTGACTTTAAATAATATTAATGTTTCAATATTAATATAAACAATAAATATATAAAGACATATTTCTGCCTAATAGTTATAATATAAAGATACTAATTAATATATAGTACCTCAACTTATAAATTATATTTTCAGATTTTAAAATTATTTAAATATTTATCTTAAACATCATCTGTTATACGTTTAATGTTATAATAGAACAAGACGCTTAAATTGATCATTCACAAACGTTACATTTTACAATGAAAAATAAAATAAACAAAAAAAAAAAATATATCAATCTCAAAAATGTATATCCACACATCATTCATATAAATATATAATTATTAAATACCTTTTTTAAAAGTTCACTTAGTTGATTGTCCTTTTTAAGAATTAATTTAGTCCATGAGTTTTTTCATCTGTATATTTTATTTTATTTTTAGAATGCATTCTATTAAAAGAACGACGAAACGATTTCATTAAAGAAGATTATTAATTCTTGAATATATGCATATTTTATTAAAATGTTAAATCCAGTACCTCAATTACAATTATTTCCGGATCAGAATTAAATTGACGATAATACATTTAAGATAGCTATACCAGCTTTTAATTCCAGACGCGATGAAATTTATACGTTGAAATTTTTAGTTGTTCCATTGAAAAATTGCTTTAGAATATATGAAAGCGATGATGATGATGCAGCCCTAGCTGCGATATATCCTTATTACCCCGTCATAATTTATATGTTTATTACAAAATATATACGTTACTTCAGTATTTTAAAAATGGTAAACTTTAAAGAAATAAAATGTAATAAAATTCTATCCTTCAGTTGTTTGTTCTATATCCCATTTTTAATAAGCAATAATCCTAATAATGGCTTCCTTATTATTGTCGCGTGGTTTTATGCCAGCAGATGCTATTTTAAAACTCATGTTATATGTATGTTCTCTTTTACAACAATTAACATCAAAATAAAAATAAAATATTAAGTATACATATAAAAAGTATCAAATCGAAAATTTAACATCTTTTAAAATATACATAAATAATTATTTATTACATTTAGTAATCATTGCAAATAAAATACTTTTTTTTTTTAATCAACAATTTATATGTCCTTATTTATTTCAATAATTAAATATTTATAATGATGTACTATCGATATATATAAATAAAATAATAACTTCAAATAATAACTATATTTAATAAACATAAAAGAAAAATTTAAATATTTCATATATAAACTTCAACTTAAAGAGATTTTTTTTTTAATAACAAATAACAAATTTTTAAAATATAAATATCGACCTATTGATATTTACAATATATATATATATATATATATATATATATATTAATGATATGGAGAGAAGACTTAACATGATCTGCACTACAGGGTGTCACTAGGCATTTGAACCTAGAAAATATATATAGTAGGCAGATACGTAAGTTAAGGGAAAAAAAATTATTATTTTTTATTTTATATATTTGGATTCCGATCATTAGCCCATTGTCACTAGCTCAGTGGAACAGCAGAGATTGATATTTTATAAATTCTTATCTAATAATATTTCACTTAAAAAATAAATAGAAGAAGCCACTGTCAGTAATTAACACACAGACATTTATTTAAACATATATAAGATTTAAAATTATTTTTAGTATCAGTTTTACATTTTAAAATCTAACTTACATTTTTAACTTTGATTTTAGATTTTAATTTACATTTTAATTTTTATAAGTTTGTACAGATGGATTTATAAAAGTTTGTTTTTAATGTTGAGTATAGATCGGATACATAGATTACACGGTTAAAAAACATTTCAAAATAAACTTAAATGATCAAAATATAAAGTCATTGATGGAATTTAAGAGGGAAATATATAAGAAACCCAATGGCATTCATTGTAAGATGTCGAATTGACACCAATAACTTAAAAGACATCGGAATAAATACATTTTTAGATACTCACCATAAGGTGTCATTATTTACCAAATGTCTAAATATATTTTGATCAAATATGAAAAACAAAACATAATTAACCGATAATGAATTCATGCAAGCGTCTATACTCATCTTAAATTTAACGCATTTTTATTTAGAGTGTCGAGTATGAATAGACTACATACATTGCATTTGAAAAGAAAATATTTTATTCCTTATTTAACCTTAGGCCAAAAGTTCGCAGTTAAACTAACATCAATCCATCTGATATATCAATGTATTCAATGTAATACGAATAGGACAGCACAAATATAGGTTAAGAAAAAAATGTCTCTTGTCCAGATAGGAATCCTACATCTATCTGACAAGAAGAGCCATAAAAAAAACTCCATAAGAAGGAACTGCAGTCTCTGTCTTATAATTCCTTTCATAGGCAAAACAGGAGTGTGTGGCATATAAAGCGATTCTGTTCATGGTGAATCTAATACTACATCTACTAATTACACCAATATATCCAATTCACTGACCTAATTCCCCTATAGAACGAATAACCTAAGATTACCTCCCCTAATATAACTTTACAAATCTATATAGCCATTCAAGCCTGACTTAAGTTTAACATTTATATAATTTAGTTTAACGAAAACAAAAATCATAAATAAAACTTAAAAGAACCAAAAAAAATAAATAAATAGAAATGATTTAAAAATATATATATATCAAATAAAAAGAATCAATAAAGAATTTAGTTTGGTCAGATAGGATTATATTTCTATTTTTTAAATACTGGGAAAGTTTATATTTTAAAGTTCTTAGTGTTTTCAAATTAATATTCATTTAAGTTCATAACATGCTTACGGTTTTAGAAATGTTCATTAGTTATCCATTGCTTGCCATTTGGAATCCAGCGTTAAATCCCCTGATGATCTTGTGGTCCTCAATATAGGAAAAGTGATGTTTCATTTTTTTTTGTTATAACAACTGAAGGAATTGAAAGTGCATCTTTCAATTCCTTCATCTCCAACTCTCCGACTTAACACATCTTAGTCTTCTCTTAAATTTTCTTCAATCACTACTAATTTATTTTCACACTTTTTTTATATGTAACTTTTGGATTCAATTGACATTATGTCATCGATGATGATGATCCTTCCATTGAGGTCCAATTTCCTGATGGATTTTTTTTCATTGGCCATTAGGTTCTATTGTTTTCCTATCTGACCATTGCTTATACATTTAAATGCCCAAGGGCTAGTTCACTTGGACTAATTAAAATAATCATTTCCATTTTTTTCAATAACATTAATTAATTTGTTTTGTACAAACTTAGATCTATTTTTATCTTTAAATCTTTACTGAAAATTTAGTTTTAAAATCCTTTTTCTTTTTTTAAATAAAGTTTCTTTTTTTAATTTCTCATCTGTGTGACTTTATATATATATATATATATATATATATATATATATATATATATATATATATATATATATATATATATATATATATATATATATATATATATATATGAGTTTAGTATAGAATTTTAATTTTCAATTTTTAATTCTTAAAAAGAAGTTTTATTTGCGAACTTTTATTTTTTCATGTTTAATAATAAAAAAAAATGTAACATTGTATGTGCCTGTTACATTTTATATATATATATATATATATATATATATATATATATATATATATATATATATATATATATATATATATATTGTCACCTCAACTTTCTCCACGCAATCTTTCACTTAATCAACCTCAATAAACTCTCATTTATTTCAAGTAGCTAGTCAATTGAATGGTATACTAACTTTAGGATCAAATATACTGGGGGCACCAAATTGCAGCTATAAACTGTAATGCCCACCAAAGATCATCATCATTAGCCATATTTAGGACTATAGAAGATACTGGAGAAAGTAATTAAATTGTCTCTCAAATAATAATAATAATAATAATAATATTGATAAAACCATTCAATCTATTTGGTCTTAATTTCAAACCTAGCATTAGTCTTGCAAATATTTCATGATAAATTTATTAAAAATTCATAATAATGTGACAACTTTCTTCCACAACTTTATGATAAATATCTGATCTCGAGTGGTAACTACAGAAAATACTGTATACAGTTCTCATTTATATCTGACTGGAAATAAATCAGTAATTAATGCAGAGAACTCATAATCTAGGTTCATAATATAAAATCATTATTTAATTTAGTGCTAGATAAAATTATCACAAATAAATCCTCCCCATTTAATTCCATTACCTTATTTTTCATTCTCAGCATCTATCACTTTCAATAGCTACAATTATATAACACGGAATGTCTGTGTTATGTTCTCTAATCTGAGAATTCCTAATCTTATTTCTCTAACACACATATATCTTTCGATCAACTATCAATTCATGATCCCTGTTTTTTTATAATAGTATAATGATTTTATTATAATGTGCTACTTGATTTCGAAACTAGCTCTTAGATTAACAATTGAACTGCTCTTTCTCAAGGTCTAGATCTGTCAAGAGGTGCACTTATAAGCGATTACACTGTAATGAATATGATCCCATATGTGCTAAAATAAATTCTAATAGGAGTTTAATAGTGAGAATCACTCTAAACACTGAGAGCAGGAAAGGGATTTTAGGTCTGCTCTCAATATTCACAACATTACAATGAATTAAAAGATTAAATTTATTAAACTTGACTTGACTCTCTCCTGTCATTTTTATTCGATTATTTCTAATCTATTAACCAAATTTTAATTAATAACTTTAAGCCTATCATATTTTGCTAAAGTAAAATATGGAAGTAAACCATGGACATTAATCAGATAAATCAATCAAAATTTACTTATGAAAGTAAATTACGGAAATAAATCATAAAATTAGATTAGGCAAATTAATTATGACAATAAATTATGTGAAAATGAAGTCTATAAAATGACTTATATAAAATGAATTATATTAATCGAATATAGAAATATTCACGACAAAATTATTACTGTAAATCAATCATGGAAACAAATTATCAATATAAAATTAACTATGTGAATCAAATATGGAAACAATATAATAATTACTACTGCAAATCGATCTTGGAAATAAATTATCATTATAAAATAAATAATTAAATTTAAATATGAACTAATATTACTTTAAATATAGGTGCTGGATATATAGATTCTGGAGATATTTGAAACATCAAAACACAAAACATAATATAATCTTAAAACAATAGTAAAATTTTATCACATTAACAATAATGATAAAATTAAAATAAAAACACACTAAATTATAATATTGTTACACTCCCAATATATGATTCAGATAGACTATGGTTCGAATGCATGTGTAAATTAACTATTTTTCTGGATGACTCACTTATTGTTTGACCCATTTATTTATCAGATGAATAATAAATAATAATAATAAACACAAACGCTCACACATGAAATCAGAATTCCGTATATTTTAGCTTTAAGAAAACTTATATCTTGAAAGAGAAGAAAACCTATAAATTTCTACTTCCCCCTTTTATTGTAAACATTGTCCATTGGACTATTCTAAAATAATATACTCGTTTCAGTTATTCTAACTAGCAATGTGAACTAATCATAAATTTCTAAATCATTTTATCAAGCAATAATTTTCACATTTCCAATGAAGAAGGATGATACGCCATAAAATCCCCTACTGATCTTGCAAACAGGTTTAAATTCAAAACCCACACTTTTACATTTATGCCTGTCAAATCTTTACATTTTTGACTGTATATATCTTTATAGGCCAGTATGTCCATTCAGCTTGATGACCTTAATTTACCATCATTCAAAAAAAATCAACACATATCTGTTAGTTTATTAACTAAAATCATTGTCATTCCTCATCATACATATACATCTGACTGAATCCTTATCCTTTCAGGGCAACTTTATTCTGTCCCACATAAGAAAAACTCTTCTCATATCCCATATTACCATGCAGTATTTATAACGCACACACAGCAGTGTCTTGGTAAAGGAAATTAAAAAAAAACAACAACAACTCCTAACTTGAACTATTTGCTAGAGCCAGAGAGAAATCTTTTCTTAAGATCTAGAGTCATGTAAAGAGATCCTGCCTAGATACCTACTCTCTATATTGGCATGCAAAACATTTTCTACAATTAAACAGTAACTTTATTAATATTTCCCTATCTTAACAAAATAAATGGAGTGAAACTCAGTCATCTCCACTGCCATGGTAAATAAATCATGAGACAGCTACTTCCCATCTGTTGGGTGGTAGGATTACTTTATATTAGTAATGACAAGCATTTATAGCTTTATATATTCCCACACATACATTGATTCCAGCCTAGATAAATGACAAAGACTAACCAGATCCCGAATCAAAACATATATGAATCATTTCAATTTTAAACAGTCAAGCCAACAACATACCTAATATTTATATTAATCAAATAAAATGTTATAAAAACATATTTATAAACAACAAAACATAACACTTATATTAATTATATAAAAAGCCTTTTTCGGCAAATTTATTTTTTGCCCTTTTCAAACATGTCTTCCAAAAATACTACGACTACATATACATAGCGACATCTATGTTAATACATGATAAGTAAAAAATAAAAGACAAAAGAATAAAAGAAATATACAATTAGTATAAACAATTCATATAGAACAGCTGAAACTGAATTGGACAGCCTATATTATCATATAACTTATACAACTCTACTATAATTTAAATCTTCATTTCGTAAAATGCATTCCAAACAATCATTCACATCAGTTATCTATCCATTCTTTTTTCATCAACCATTTATTATTCATTCCAATAGATGCTTTATATATATTCATACAATTAGTTTTATTATACATAATATAATTTGTTTCATATAATCTGCGTCTATTAACATCTTTTATATAATTTAAAGCCCTTATACTATCAGTACAATTAATTTTATGTCCAGTTTGCAAATAATGAACATATAATGCTGACTTATCATCTTTCCTATCGATAGCACCATTATGTTCCTTAGCTCTTTCGCTCAATTGCTTTGCTGTCTGCCCATAATAAACCATATTACAAAATTTACAAGTAATTTTATAAACCATTCCCCTTTTATATTGTATCTCGTCTATTAACCTATAATTAGTTATTAACTTATCTAAATTTCTACTATTGGCCCATCCCACATTAATATTTTTATCCAAATATTTTTTCCTTTTTTTACATAAAATTTTGTATACATTAGGTAAATATGAAATTTTAATCCATTTCTTCTTATCTTTATTATTATTTCTCTTATTTCTCTTTTTATAATTTCCTATAAAAATACTATTAATATGTCTTATCCCATATCCGCATTTTACATAATCTTGTTTAAATTTTTCTTTTTGCAATTTAGCAAAATTTCTATCAGTGTTAAATTTATCATTTTTATATTTAAAATTCTTTATTACATTCATCTTTTGTATCCATGGCTGCCTTGAATCAATTGGTATAATTTTTCTCAATTTATCATCTTTAACAAAATGCCTAATCACAATATTTCCATCTTGACTCAAAAACATCTCAATATCTAGATATCTAATCTCATTATCAATTTCCTTCATAGTAAAACGGATATTATCCGCATTATTATTAAACTTCCTAAATAATTTATGTACTATCCTTCTATTCCCTATTACTAAACTATCATCGACATATCTAACGTAATATATTACTTCTTTTTTAATTATACTTCTTGTTATAATATTGTTTTCCATATCATTAATAAAAACCGATGCCATTAACCCACTAATTGCATAATGGTGCTATCGATAGGAAAGATGATAAGTCAGCATTATATGTTCATTATTTGCAAACTGGACATAAAATTAATTGTACTGATAGTATAAGGGCTTTAAATTATATAAAAGATGTTAATAGACGCAGATTATATGAAACAAATTATATTATGTATAATAAAACTAATTGTATGAATATATATAAAGCGTCTATTGGAATGAATAATAAATGGTTGATGAAAAAAGAATGGATAGATAACTGATGTGGATGATTGTTTGGAATGCATTTTACGAAATGAAGATTTAAATTATAGTAGAGTTGTATAAGTTATATGATAATATAGGCTGTCCAATTCAGTTTCAGCTGTTCTATATGAATTGTTTATACTAATTGTATATTTCTTTTATTCTTTTGTCTTTTATTTTTTACTTATCATGTATTAACATAGATGTCGCTATGTATATGTAGTCGTAGTATTTTTTGGAAGACATGTTTGAAAAGGGCAAAAAATAAATTTGCCGAAAAAGGCTTTTTATATAATTAATATAAGTGTTATGTTTTGTTGTTTATAAATATGTTTTTATAACATTTTATTTGATTTCGAAGGATTAGTACAACATAAAAAACGAAAAAGAAAAAGGTATTTTCCGTTTTCTTCTGTTTTTAAGTATTGTTAATATTTATATTAATAACAGATCAACATTTATAGCACAATAATGGATTTTACAATTATTCATCCACTCACTCTTTATATCTAATATTAAGCCCAAATTAAAATTTTGTTAAGAATATAAAATATTTATATCACTTCTCTCTTTACTTTTAAATTTAAATTTACGTGAGCATCTATACTTAAATGGTACCAAAATCATTTTTTTCTTTCCTTCAAACACTTTAAACATAAACAACAAAAAATATTAAATTAAATAATCTAGTGATTAGAGTGTGACATATTATATAAACAAAATGAAATATATAAAAAAAACAAATGACATATTATATAAACAAAATAAAATAAAGAATAAATACCAACATTATGATAGTCTCTTTCTAATGTTCTTTCCTTCAACTGTCCATCAATCAATTAATATATTCAGTTCATTTTAGTTGAGATGGCTATATAATTGTACATCAGACAGTTATTTTTAATTAAATGTGTATAAAAATGCACAGACAGTCATTTGAATCAAGATAGATAAAAAACCATAGATAGTTATTTTAAATCAAAATGTGGCTACAGGATAATTAATAAAGTTTAAAAGAGTTCTGTTGATTACCTTCCATTTGATAAGTTTCTTCCTTGGTTTTGAATGGATTTGTTTCTCTTTCTTCTTTTCCATTTTAGAGGCTCAATTATAGACAACAAGCAGTTTCTGATTACTAAACATGAATTACTTTTTTAAACATTTTTCAGAAGTTTGCTGCAGTTTCTTCAAACGAATTTTAACCAGCCAAATAATTATGATAATATAAATCGGTCTTTTAATTGCATACAAAAATTTGACAGTTGTCTCCTTCAATGAATTTTTAATAAGCAGAAAGGATAAGTTCTGATATTCAGCATAAATATCTTATTAAAAGTTGACTTCTTCATAATTGATATAAGGAAAAAAACATGCACCACTTATAGATGAATTAGAAATTCATATTTTGGTATACTATAAAACTTAAATGCATTATTAAATTCTGAGAAAGAAAATTTAAAAAAAACTTGGAAAACACCTTCAGAGATATTAATTTTTTAGTAGTTAGCAAAAGTTCTCTTAATTCACTTTCTCCAATCACTTTTATAAAGTGAAAGAGAGAAAAGAAAACACATGTTAAACCCCTCTCCCATAGGTAGTTCCTATTCCAAATCTAATTAAAAAATCTCCATTCAGAATGAAAAATGACTCGTTTTTAAGTGTTACTATTAACAACTTTGTTTGATCTGAAACCAGATCTCTTTAATTAACATGTTGGTGATTAATTTATGGAAAATTGGTTAAAGAAGATCTAATCAAAAACATAAGCTTACCAACACATTTTGATCAAACAAAGGTTACATTCATTTGATCTAAATAATTTCTTATTTAGATTTACATTTTTAATAATATAGAAATTATGTCAGTTTCTACAAAGGAAAGAAAAAAAATCAAACTCATATATCTGTATTACACATACATACATGTGCAGATCATGAAACAGAAAACTGATTATTCAGATTATATGAATATAAAATATCCATCATAATTTCTTATAATTACAAGCACAAAATCAATTATAATTTCTGATAATCATAAACATAAATATTCACTATAATCCCCTATAACTCTAAACTTATTCTCTAAAAAGAAACTGTTAACTAAAGCTACTGACAATCAATTCAATCTTAATTTTCATCAACTCTTTAGTAATAGATATTCCATACAAACACAAACTGTCTCTATATATGTTACTTTTGAGCTATATAGACATTATTTTCTCAAATAAAACTTTTAACTTTTCTTACATCAAAAAAATTTTTTTCCACAATTACTTCATTTTATTACATTTGGTTTATAGATGGAATAAACCAAAAGGCTACAATATATATATATATATTATAACGATCCAAACGAAGTGGGAGATCGCACCGCACCGCATCGCACTACCAAAGGGCGCCATCTAGGCATTTGAGCCTAGAAAAATTTATAGAGTAGGCAGATACGCGCTGTTAGGATTCCACTTTATTTACATATTTAGATCGTTAGCCCATTGTCACTAGCTCAGTGGAATAGCAGAGATTTAATAATATCATTTACTAGTATATAAAAGAATAAAGTAAGCCACTGCCAGTAATTATCATACAAACAGATTTATTTATGCACATATATATAAGGTTTAAAATTATTTTAGTGATTTACATTTAAACATTTAACATTATTTTTAACTTTGATTTTACTTTAATTTACATTGAGTTACTATTATATTATAAATTTACATTTTTAATCAAGTTCGCACAGATGGGCTTATAAACCTGTTTAATATGTTGCTATAGATCGGTTACATAGATTTCAACGGTCAAAAACATTTCAAAGTAAACATAAACGATCAAAATACAAAATTATTGATTACTGACAATTGCATAGGGAATTATAAGAAACCCTCTAGTATTCATCGTAAGATACTTGCATCGTCACCAATAACTTAAAAGACATCCGAATAAATACATTTTTAGATACTCACCGTAAGGTATCATTATTTATCGAATGTCTATATATTTCGATCAAATATGAAACGCAAAACATAGTTAACCGATAAACAATCCATGCAAGCGTCTATAAACAACTTAAATTTAATAGTTTTATTTAGGATTGAGCCTGAATCGACTACATAGATTTGCATTTAAAAATAAAATATTCTATCCCTACTTAACCTTAGGCAACACATTTCGCAATCAACCGGCGCCAATCCATCTGATACATTCATGTATTCAATGTAGCATGATACGACAACACAACAATATTGTCAGGAATGTACATCTGAACAATATGTAGAAATAGAAACGACATTGACTCTCCACCCACAGGGATGTGACATCTGTGGGCAAGTAGATCAATAAACTAAAAACTCCATAGGAATGGGCTGCGGTATTCTGCCGACTTACAAACCCATCCATAGGCAAACAGAGGGTGTGTGGCGTATATCTATAATCCTGCCCGTAGCGGATCTCATATTACACCTACTAATTACATAAATATATCCAATCCATTGAACCAATTCAACTACGAAATGAACAACCCAAGATTACCCTCCCTTAATATATCTTTACAAATCAATACAGCCATTCACGCCCGACTTAAGTTTAACATTTTTTTTTATAATTTATTTAACGGAAAACAGAAATCATAATAAAACTTAAAGAACAAAATTAAATAAATAAATAAATAAATGGAAATGATTTTACAAATTAAATACATTAAATAAAATTATAACTAATTAATAAAATAATGTTGGTCAGATAGAATAATATTGAAATCATTTAAATCTGGAAAGTTTTTAATTTACTGTTCATAAATTTTAAAGTCTTACGGTTATTGAAATAGTTCATCTTCGTATATTCCTTGCCGTTTGCACGTGAATTCCCACGTCGTCCGAAGATTTGTATCCGGTTGATCGATTTATTTATCCTTTGGAGATTTTTTTTTTTTTTTAGTGTAATTGGTCCTCAATGGAGAAACGATGGCCCATTTTTCTTCCTTTCTTACAGAACTGAAGGGATTGAAACTGTGCGTCTTTTTCAATCCCCTCAGCACTAACACCTAGCTGTTACATCGTCAATAATCAATCACTCCTCATTCACTAAACTACCAAGCTTTCCAAAACCTGTCCTTTTTATATTAATGTCAAGGATTGAATTAACATTGCGTCATGGAGTGATGATTCTTTCGCTGAGGTCCGATTTCCCAAATGGATTTCTTTCATTGGCTAATCAGTTTCTATTGTTTTTTTTTTCTATCTGACTGAGGTTATTACATTTAAATGCTCAAGGCTGGTTTTAATTTAACTAATTAACAATCATTTCCATTTCTAATTAATTACCCTGTTTTCCAAATCAAAAATATATTTCAAGACAAATTTAAAGATATAATTTTATCTCCGAATCTTTTTTAAAATTTAGTTTTAAAAATACCTTTTTCTTTAATAAAAATTTTATTTTAATAATTTTTTTATTATCTGTGCGACTTAATATATAAGAGTTTAAGACGATATTTTAATTTCAATTTTTAATTTTTAAAGAAAGTTTTTAAATGCGAACTTTTTATTTTAACTTGTTTAATAATATATATATATATAAAAAACAATGTAACGAACGTCTGTGCTCGTTACAATATGAAAAACAAAAACAAGTTAAAAACTTGCTAACACTTGTATTTATGTCAACAGATAACATTCTACCAAAAACATCGTCAAGTGTATGTTTACATAAACATTAGAGCATGCATTCACTATCTCTAACTTTAATTCCACTTTCAGATCATGATTTCAAGCTATTTGCTATCATCAGTGAAAGACAGGAATTTTAGAAACTAGATCTAAACACAAACTCTGAGCATTTATAAAACAGTTTCTATTCAGCTTGCAAGCGTGAATCTTTTAGACACGTAATGTCTTCAAACTCAGCATAGCAAGCCAGATAGCTACATGGTCTGATCTCAGTTCAGCATAACCACATAGTAGAAGCCTCTGCAATATATATATATATATATATATTATATATATATATATATATATATATATATATATATATATATATATAATTGCTAGAAAGACCTCAAAGGTACTTTTATGAAAAACAAAAAACAAGTTAAAAACTTGCTAATGCTTGTATTTATGTCAACAGATGGTGTTCTACCAAAAACACTGTCAAGCGTATGTTTACACAAATGTCAGAGCATGCATTTACTATCTCTAACTTTAATTCCACTTTCAGATCATGATTTCAAGCTATTTGTTTTCATCAATGAAAGACAGGAATTTTAGAAACTAGATCTAAACACAAACTCTGAGCATTTATAAAACAGTTTCTATTTAGCTTGCAAGCATGAAACTTTTAGATACGTAATGTTTTCAAACTCAGAATAGCAAGCCAGATAGCTACATGGGTCTGAGATTTGACCCATGTAGCTATCTGGCTTGCTATGCTGAGTTTGAAGACATTAAAACTTGTTTTTTGTTTTTTATAAATGTACCTTTGAGGTCTTTCTAGCAATGATATATATTGCAGAGGCTTCTACTATGTGGTGATGCTAAACTGAGATCAGACCCATGTAGCTATCTAACTTGCTATGCTGAGTTTGAAGACATTACGTGTCTAAAAGATTCACACTTGCAAGCTGAATAGAAACTGTTTCATAAATGCTCAGTGTTTGTGTTTAGATCTAGTTTCTAAAATTCCTGTCTTTCACCGATGATAGCAAATAGCTTGAAATCATGATCTGAAAGTGGAATTAAAGTTAGAGATAGTGAATGCATGCTTTGACATTTATGAAACATACGCTTGATGTTGTTTTTGGTAGAATGCCATCTGTTGACATATATATATATATATATATGATAACAGATATTGTAGATAAGTTGTAATTTTTATTGAATATGTGTAAATATTTTTCATAAAAAAACTTGTTGCTTCTTTTAACAAAATATGTTATTATAAGATTTATTTTTTTGAATAACTATAGTAATTTCCAACATATGGTTTTCAAAAATTTATGATTAAATTAAGACAACTTTTTAAAAATCAATAAAATATCGTTCCAAATAATGCCATGGTGAAGATTTAGATTCTTAGAATTATGTACATGGCAAGAAGTTCGTTCACCTTTACAAACAAAATGCTGTATAAAGTAGTTTTATTTTTACATATTAATGCTATACATTGATTGGAATATTTTTTAAAAACATTCATATTTTTGATGTGATAACTAATGACATAATTCACAACTTATTTAATGTTTCATGAAATATTTATACATTCACATAACTATCAAAAATAAGTACAATAAGTTCAAATTATGCTCATAGCAAAATATGATGATTAC